>JAANYP010008912.1:0-18403 GCA_020465985.1 Centrapalus pauciflorus | reverse complement strand
CATGTAATGACCACTTTATTTATAACTATGTGTGGCTGATTGCAACAATTTGGTCACAGAACGAGTGTCTTCTTGTGGGCTTTGGTCACATAAAATTATGTCATATGTGGCCGTAGGTGTTAAAAAGTGTGACCAAATGCTCTTTTAAGTGAGGTAAACTTGTATTTTGTGTGACTATTGTCCATGAAATGGCGACTTTATTTTGATGTATGTGTGGCTGATTGCAACTATTTGGTCACGCAACGAGTGTCTTCTTGTAGTCTTTGGTCACATAAAATTATGCCATATGTGGCCGTAGGTGTTAACAAGTGTGACCATATGCTCTCTTAAGTGAGGTAAACTTGTATTTTGTGTGACTATTGTCCATGCCATGGCCACTTTATTTTTAAGTATGTGTGGCTGATTGCAACCGTTTGGTCACACAACGAGGGTCTTCTTGTGGTCTTTGGTCACATAAATTTATGCCATATGTGGCCGTAGGTGTTAAAAAGTGTGACCATATGCTCTCTTAAATGAGGAAAACTTGTATTTTGTGTGATTATTGTCCATGCAATGGCCACATTATTTATAACTATGTGTGGCTGATTGCAACAATTTGGTCACAGAACGAGTGTCTTCTTGTGGGCTTTGGTCACATAAAATTATGTCATATGTGGCCGTAGGTGTTAAAAAGTGTGACCAAATGCTCTGTTAAGTGAGGTAAACTTGTATTTTGTGTAACTATTGTCCATGAAATGGCGACTTTATTTTTATGTATGTGTGGCTGATTGCAACTATTTGGTCACGCAATGAGTGTCTTCTTGTGGTCTTTGGTCACATAAAATTGTGCCATATGTGGCCATAGGTGTTAAAAAGTGTGACCATATGCTCTCTTAGGTGAGTTAAACTTGTATTTTGTGTGACAATTGACCATGCCATGGCCACTTTATTTTTAAGTATGTGTGGCTGATTGCAACCATTTGGTCACACAACGAGTGTCTTCTTGTGGTTTTTGGTCACATAAAATTATGCCATATGTGGCCGTAGGTCTTAAAAAGTGTGACCATATGCTCTCTTAAGTGAGGTAAACTTGTATTTTATGTTACTATTGTCCATACAATGGCCACTTTATTTATAACTATGTGTGGCTAATTGCAACCATTTGGTAACACAACGAGTGTCTTCTTGAGGTCTTTGGTCACATAAAATTAAGCCATATGTGGCTGTAGGTGTTAAAAAGTGTGACCATATACTCTCCTAAGTGAGGTACACGTGTATTTTGTGTGACTATTGTCCATGCCATGGCCACTTTATTTTTAAGTATGTGTGGCTGATTGCAACCATTTGGTCATACAATGAGTGTCTTCTTGTGGTCTTTGGTCGCATAAAATTATGTCATATGTGGACGTAGGTGTTAAAAAGTGTGACCATATGCTCTTTTAAGTGAGGTAAATTTCTATTTTGTGTGACTATTGTCCATGAAATGGCCAATTTATTTTTATGTATGTGTGGCTTTTTGCAACTATTTGGTCACGCAACGAGTGTTTTTTTGTGGTCTTTGGTCAAATAAATTATGCCATATGTGGCCGTAGGTGTTAAAAAGTGTGACCATATGCTATCTTAAGTGAGGTAAACTTGTATTTTGTGTGATTATTGTCCATGCCATGGCCACTTTATTTTTAAGTATGTGTGGCTGATTGCAACCATTTGGTCACACAATGAGTGTCTTCTTGTGGTCTTTGGTCACATAAAATTATGCCATATGTGGCCGTAGGTGTTAAAAAGTGTGACCATATGCTCTCTTAAAGGAGGAAAACTTGTATTTTGTGTGACTATTGTCCATACACTGGCCACTTTATTTTACAAGTATGTGTGTGATTGCAACAATTTGGTCATGCAACGAGTGTTTCTTGTGGTCTTTGGTCACATAAAATTATGCCATATGTGGCCGTAGGTATTAAAAAGGGGGACCATATGCTCTCTTAAGTGAGGTAAACTTGTATTTTGTGTGACTATTGTCCATGAAATGGCCACTTTATTTATAACTATGTGTGGCTGATTGCAACCACTTGGTTACACAACGAGTGTCTTCTTGAGGTCTTTGGTCACATAAAATTATGCCATATGTGGTCGTAGGTGTTAAAAAGTGTGACCATATGCTCTCTTAAATGAGGAAGACTTGTATTTTGTGTGACTATTGTCCATGCAATGACCACTTTATTTATAACTATGTGTGGCTGATTGCAACAATTTGGTCACAGAACGAGTTTCTTCTTGTGGGCTTTGGTCACATAAATTATGTCATATGTGGCCGTAGGTGTTAAAAAGTGTGACCAAATACTCTTTTAAGTGAGGTAAACTTGTATTTTGTGTGACTATTGTCCATGAAATGGCGACTTTATTTTTATGTATGTGTCGCTGATTGCAACTATTTGGTCACGCAACGAGTGTCTTCTTGTGGTTTTTGGTCACATAAAATTATGCCATAAGTGGCCGTAGGTGTTAAAAAGTGTGACCATATGCTCTCTTAAGTGAGGTAAACTTGTATTTTGTGTGACTATATTCCATGCCATGGCCACTTTATTTTTAAGTATGTGTGGCTGATTGCAACCATTTGGTCACACACCGAGTGTCTTCTTGTGGTCTTTGGTCACATAAACTTATGCCATATGTGGCCGTAGGTGTTAAAAAGTGAGACCATTTGCTCTCTTAAGTGAGGTAAACTTGTATTTTGTGTGACTATTGTCCATGCCATGGCCACTTTATTTTTAAGTATGTGTGGCTGATTGCAACAATTTGGTCACACAACGAGTGTCTTATTGTGGTCTTTGGTCGCATAAAATTATGTCATATGTGGCCGTAGGTGTTAAAAAGTGTGACCATATGCTCTCTTAAAGGAGGAAAACTTGTATTTTGTGTGACTAATGTCCATGCACTGGCCACTTTATTTATAATTATGTGTGGCTGATTGCAACCATTTGGTTACACAACGAGTGTCTACTTGTGGTCTTTGGTCACATAAAATTATGCGATAAGTAGCCGTAGGTGTTAAAAAGTGTGACCATATGCTCTCTTAAGTGATGTAAACTTGTATTTTGTGTGACTATTGTCCATCCAATGGCCACTTTATTTTACAAGTATGTGTGTGATTGCAACAATTTGGTCATGCAACGAGTGTTTCTTGTGGTCTTTGGTCACATAAAATTATGCCGTATATGGCCGTAGGTGTTAAAAAGTGTGACCATATGCTCTCTTAGGTGAGGTAAACTTGTATTTTGTGTGACAATTGTCCATGCCATGGCCACTTTATTTTTAAGTATGTGTGGCTGATTGCAACCATTTGGTCACACAACGAGTGTCTTCTTGTGGTTTTCGGTCACATAAAATTATGCCGTATGTGGCCGTAGGTGTTAAAAAGTGTGACCATATGCTCTCTTAAGTGAGGTAAACTTGTATTTTATGTGACTATTGTCCATGCAATGGCCACTTTATTTATAACTATGTGTGGCTAATTGCAACCATTTGGTAACACAACGAGTGTCTTCTTGTGGTCTTTGGTCACATAAAATTATGCCATATGTGGCCGTAGGTGTTAAAATGTGTGACCATATGCTCTCCTAAGTGAGGTACACATGTATTTTGTGTGATTATTGTCCATGCCATGGCCACTTTATTTTTAAGTATGTGTGGCTGATTGCAACCATTTGGTCATACAACGAGTGTCTTCTTGTGGTCTTTGGTCGCATAAAATTATGTCATATGTGGACGTAGGTGTTAAAAAGTGTGACCAAATGCTCTTTTAAGTGAGGTAAATTTCTATTTTGTATGACTATTGTCCATGAAATGGCCAATTTATTTTTATGTATGTGTGCCTTTTTGCAACTATTTGGTCATGCAACGAGTGTTTTTTTGTGGTCTTTGGTCAAATAAATTATGCCAAATGTGGCCGTAGGTGTTAAAAAGTGTGACCATATGCTATCTTAAGTGAGGTAAACTTGTATTTTGTGTGATTATTGTCCATGCCACGGCCACTTTATTTTTAAGTATGTGTGGCTGATTGCAACCATTTGGTCACACAATGAGTGTCTTCTTGTGTTCTTTGGTCACATAAAATTATGCCATATGTGGCCGTAGGTGTTAAAAAGTGTGACCATATGCTCTCTTAAAGGAGGAAAACTTGTATTTTGTGTGACTATTGTCCATGCACTGGCCACTTTATTTATAACTATGTGTGGCTGATTGCAACCATTTGGTTACACAACGAGTGTCTACTTGTGGTCTTTGGTCACATAAAATTACGCGATAAGTAGCCGTAGGTGTTAAAAAGTGTGACCATATGCTCTCTTAAGTGATGTAAACTTGTATTTTGTGTGACTATTGTCCATCCAATGGCCACTTTATTTTACAAGTATGTGTGTGATTGCAACAATTTGGTCATGCAACGAGTGTTTCTTGTGGTCTTTGGTCACATAAAATTATGCCATATGTGGCCGTAGGTATTAAAAAGGGGGACCATATGCTCTCTTAAGTGAGGTAAACTTGTATTTTGTGTGACTATTGTCCATGAAATGGCCACTTTATTTATAACTATGTGTGGCTGATTGCAACCACTTGGTTACACAACGAGTGTCTTCTTGTGGTCTTTGGTCACATAAAGTTATGCCATATGTGGTCGTAGGTGTTAAAAAGTGTGACCATATGCTCTCTTAAATGAGGAAGACTTGTATTTTGTGTGACTATTGTCCATGCAATGACCACTTTATTTATAACTATGTGTGGCTGATTGCAACAATTTGGTCACAGAACGAGTGTCTTCTTGTGGGCTTTCGTCACATAAAATTATGTCATATGTGGCCGTAAGTGTTAAAAAGTGTGACCAAATACTCTTTTAAGTGAGGTAAACTTGTATTTTGTGTGACTATTGTCCATGAAATGGCGACTTTATTTTTATGTATGTGTGGTTGATTGCAACTATTTGGTCACGCAACGAGTGTCTTCTTGTGGTTTTTTGTCACATAAAATTATGCCATAAGTGGCCGTAGGTGTTAAAAAGTGTGGCCATATGCTCTCTTAAGTGAGGTAAACTTGTATTTTGTGTGACTATATTCCATGCCATGGCCACTTTATTTTTAAGTATGTGTGGCTGATTGCAAGCATTTGGTCACACAACGCGTGTCTTCTTGTGGTCTTTGGTCGCATAAAATTATGTCATATGTGGCCGTAGGTGTTAAAAAGTGTGACCATATGCTCTCTTAAAGGAGGAAAACTTGTATTTTGTGTGACTATTGTCCATGCACTGGCCACTTTATTTATAACTATGTGTGGCTGATTGCAACCATTTGGTTACACAACGAGTGTCTACTTGTGTTCTTTAGTCACATAAAATTATGCGATAAGTAGCCGTAGGTGTTAAAAAGTGTGACCATATGCTCTCTTAAGTGATGTAAACTTGTATTTTGTGTGACTATTGTCCATCCAATGGCCACTTTATTTTACAAGTATGTGTGTGATTGCAACAATTTGGTCATGCAACGAGTGTTTCTTGTGGTCTTTGGTCACATAAAATTATGCCATATATGGCCGTAGGTGTTAAAAAGTGTGACCATATGCTCTCTTAGGTGAGGTAAACTTGTATTTTGGGTGACAATTGTCCATGCCATGGCCACTTTATTTTTAAGTATGTGTGGCTGATTGCAACCATTTGGTCACACAACGAGTGTCTTCTTGTGGGTTTTGGTCACATAAAATTATGCCGTATGTGGCCGTAGGTGTTAAAAAGTGTGACCATATGCTCTCTTAAGTGAGGTAAACTTGTATTTTATGTGACTATTGTCCCTGCAATGGCCACTTTATTTATAACTATGTGTGGCTAATTGCAACCATTTGGTAACACAACGAGTGTCTTCTTGTGGTCTTTGGTCACATAAAATTATGCCATATGTGGCCGTAGGTGTTAAAATGTGTGACCATATGCTCTCCTAAGTGAGGTACACTTGTATTTTGTGTGACTATTGTCCGTGCCATGGCCACTTTATTTTTTAAGTATGTGTGGCTGATTGCAACCATTTATTCATACAACGAGTGTCTTCTTGTGGTATTTGGTCGCATAAAATTATGTCATATGTGGACGTAGGTGTTAACAAGTGTGACCATATGCTCTCTTAAATGAGGTAAACTTGTATTTTGTGTGATTATTGTCCATGCAATGGCCACTTTATTTATAAGTATGTGTGGCTGATTGAAACAATTTGGTCACAGAATGAGTGTTTTCTTGTGGGCTATGGTCACATAAAAATATGTCATATGTGGCCGTAGGTGTTAAAAAGTGTGACCAAATGCTCTTTTAAGTGAGGTAAATTTCTATTTTGTGTGACTATTGTCCATGAAATGGCCAATTTATTTTTATGTATGTGTGGCTTTTTGCAACTATTTGGTCACGCAATGAGTGTTTTTTTGTTGTCTTTGGTCAAATAAATTATGCCATATGTGGCCGTAGGTGTTAAAAAGTGTGACCATATGCTATCTTAAATGAGGTAAACTTGTATTTTGTGTGATTATTGTCCATGCCACGGCCACTTTATTTTTAAGTATGTATGGCTGATTGTAACCATTTGGTCACACAATGAGTGTCTTCTTGTGTTCTTTGGTCACATAAAATTATGCCATATGTGGCCGTAGGTGTTAAAAAGTGTGACCATATGCTCTCTTAAAGGAGGAAAACTTGTATTTTGTGTGACTATTGTCCATCTAATGGCCACTTTATTTTATAAGTATGTGTGTGATTGCAACAATTTGGTCATGCAACGAGTGTTTCTTGTGGTCTTTGGTCACATAAAATTATGCCATATGTGGCCGTAGGTATTAAAAAGGGGGACCATATGCTCTCTTATGTGAGGTAAACTTGTATTTTGTGTGACTATTGTCCATGAAATGGCCACTTTATTTATAACTATGTGTGGCTGATTGCAACCACTTGGTTACACAACGAGTGTCTTCTTGTGGTCTTTGGTCATATAAAATTATGCCATATGTGGTCGTAGGTGTTAATAAGTGTGACCATATGCTCTCTTAAATGAGGAAGACTTGTATTTTGTGTGACTATTGTCCATGCAATGACCACTTTATTTATAACTATGTGTGGCTGATTGCAACAATTTGGTCACAGAACGAGTGTCTTCTTGTGGGCTTTGGTCACATAAAATTATGTCATATGTCGCCGTAGGTGTTAAAAAGTGTGACCAAATACTCTTTTAAGTGAGGTAAAGTTGTATTTTGTGTGACTATTGTCCATGAAATGGCGACTTATTTTTATGTATGTGTGGCTGATTGCAACTATTTGGTCACGCAACGATGGTCTTCTTGTGGTTTTTGGTCACATTAAATTATGCCATAAGTGGCCGTAGGTGTTAAAAAGTGTGACCATATGCTCTCTTAAGTGAGGTAAACTTGTATTTTGTGTGACTATATTCCATGCCATGGCCACTTTATTTTTAAGTATGTGTGGCTGATTGCAACTATTTGGTCACACACCGAGTGTCTTCTTGTGGTCTTTGGTCACATAAACTTATCCCATATGTGGTCGTAGGTGTTAAAAAGTGAGACCATTTGCTCTCTTAAGTGAGGTAAACTTGTATTTTGTGTGACTATTGTCCATGCCATGGCCACTTTATTTTTAAGTATGTGTGGCTGATTGCAACAATTTGGTCACACAACGAGTGTCTTCTTGTGGTCTTTGGTCGCATAAAATTATGCCATATGTGGCCGTAGGTGTTAAAAAGTGTGACCATATGCTCTCTTAAAGGAGGAAAACTTGTATTTTGTGTGACTATTGTCCATGCACTGGCCACTTTATTTATAACTATGTGTGGCTGATTGCAACCATTTGGTTACACAACGAGTGTCTACTTGTGGTCTTTGGTCACATAAAATTATGCGATAAGTAGCCGTAGGTGTTAAAAAGTGTGACCATATGCTCTCTTAAGTGATGTAAACTTGTATTTTGTGTGACTATTGTCCATCCAATGGCCACTTTATTTACAACTATGTGTGGTTGATTGCAACCACTTAGTTACACAACGAGTGTCCTCTTGTGGTCTTTGGTCACATAAATATATGCCATATGTGGCCGTAGGTGTTAAAAAGTGTGACCATATGCTCTCATAAGTGAGGTAAACTTGTATTTTGTGTGACTATTGTCCATGCCATGGCCACTTTATTTTTAAGTATGTGTGGCTGATTGCAACCATTTCGTCACACAACGAGTGTCTTCTTGTGGTCTTTGGTCACATAAACTTATGCCATATGTGGCCGTAGGTGTTGAAAAGTGTGACCATATGCTCTGTTAAGTGAGGTAAACTTATATTTTGTGTGACTATTGTCCATGCCATGGCCTCTTTATTTTTGTGTATGTGTGGCTGATTGCAACCATTTGCTCACACAACGAGTGTATTCTAGTGGTCTTTGGTCGCATAAAATTATGTCATATGTGGACGTAGGTGTTAAAAAGGGTGACCATATGCTCTCTTAAATGAGGTAAACTTGTATTTTGTGTGATTATTGTCCATCAAATGGCCACTTTATTTATAAGTATGTGTGGCTGATTGAAACAATTTGGTCACAGAATGAGTGTCTTCTTGTGGGCTATGGTCACATAAAAATATGTCATATGTGGCCGTAGGTGTTAAAAAGTGTGACCAAATGCTCTTTTAAGTGAGGTAAATTTCTATTTTGTGTGACTATTGTCCATGAAATGGCCAATTTATTTTTATGTATGTGTGGCTTTTTGCAACTATTTGGTCACGCAACGAGTGTTTTTTTGTTGTCTTTGGTCAAATAAATTATGCCATATGTGGCCGTAGGTGTTAAAAAGTGTGACCATATGCTATCTTAAATGAGGTAAACTTGTATTTTGTGTGATTATTGTCCATGCCACGGCCACTTTATTTTTAAGTATGTGTGGCTGATTGCAACCATTTGGTCACACAATGAGTGTCTTCTTGTGTTCTTTGGTCACATAAAATTATGCCATATGTGGCCGTAGGTGTTAAAAAGTGTGACCATATGCTCTCTTAAGGGAGGAAAACTTGTATTTTGTGTGACTATTGTCCATGCACTGGCCACTTTATTTATAACTATGTGTGGCTGATTGCAACCATTTGGTTACACAACGAGTGTCTACTTGTGGTCTTTGGTCACATAAAATTATGCAATAAGTAGTCCGTAGGTGTTAAAAAGTGTGACCATATGCTCTCTTAAGTGATGTAAACTTGTATTTTGTGTGACTATTGTCCATCTAATGGCCACTTTATTTTATAAGTATGTGTGTGATTGCAACAATTTGGTCATGCAACGAGTGTTTCTTGTGGTCTTTGGTCACATAAAATTATGCCATATGTGGCCGTAGGTATTAAAAAGGGGGACCATATGCTCTCTTAAGTGAGGTAAACTTGTATTTTGTGTGACTATTGTCCATGAAATGGCCACTTTATTTATAACTATGTGTGGCTGATTGCAACCACTTGGTTACACAACGAGTGTCTTCTTGTGGTCTTTGGTCACATAAAATTATGCCATATGTGGTCGTAGGTGTTAAAAAGTGTGACCATATGCTCTTTTAAATGAGGAAGACTTGTATTTTGTGTGACTATTGTCCATGCAATGACCACTTTATTTATAACTATGTGTGGCTGATTGCAACAATTTGGTCACAGAACGAGTGTCTTCTTGTGAGCTTTGGTCACATAAAATTATGTCATATGTGGCCGTAGGTGTTAAAAAGTGTGACCAAATACTCTTTTAAGTGAGGTAAAGTTGTATTTTGTGTGACTATTGTCCATGAAATGGCGACTTATTTTTATGTATGTGTGGCTGATTGCAACTATTTGGTCACGCAACGATGGTCTTCTTGTGGTTTTTGGTCACATAAAATTATGCCATAAGTGGCCGTAGGTGTTAAAAAGTGTGACCATATGCTCTCTTAAGTGAGGTAAACTTGTATTTTGTGTGACTATATTCCATGCCATGGCCACTTTATTTTTAAGTATGTGTGGCTGATTGCAACTATTTGGTCACACACCGAGTGTCTTCTTGTGGTCTTTGGTCACATAAACTTATCCCATATGTGGTCGTAGGTGTTAAAAAGTGAGACCATTTGCTCTCTTAAGTGAGGTAAACTTGTATTTTGTGTGACTATTGTCCATGCCATGGCCACTTTATTTTTAAGTATGTGTGGCTGATTGCAACAATTTGGTCACACAACGAGTGTCTTCTTGTGGTCTTTGGTCGCATAAAATTATGTCATATGTGGCCGTAGGTGTTAAAAAGTGTGACCATATGCTCTCTTAAAGGAGGAAAACTTGTATTTTGTGTGACTATTGTCCATGCACTGGCCACTTTATTTATAACTATGTGTGGCTGATTGCAACCATTTGGTTACACAACGAGTGTCTACTTGTGGTCTTTGGTCACATAAAATTATGCGATAAGTAGCCGTAGGTGTTAAAAAGTGTGGCCATATGCTCTCTTAAGTGATGTAAACTTGTATTTTGTGTGACTATTGTCCATCCAATGGCCACTTTATTTACAACTATGTGTGGTTGATTGCAACCACTTGGTTACACAACGAGTGTCCTCTTGTGGTCTTTGGTCACATAAAATTATGCCATATGTGGCCGTAGGTGTTAAAAAGTGTGACCATATGCTCTCATAAGTGAGGTAAACTTGTATTTTGTGTGACTATTGTCCATGCCATGGCCACTTTATTTTTAAGTATGTGTGGCTGATTGCAACCATTTCGTCACACAACGAGTGTCTTCTTGTGGTCTTTGGTCACATAAACTTATGCCATATGTGGCCGTAGGTGTTGAAAAGTGTGACCATATGCTCTGTTAAGTGAGGTAAACTTATATTTTGTGTGACTATTGTCCATGCCATGGCCTCTTTATTTTTGTGTATGTGTGGCTGATTGCAACCATTTGCTCACACAACGAGTGTATTCTAGTGGTCTTTGGTCGCATAAAATTATGTCATATGTGGACATAGGTGTTAAAAAGGGTGACCATATGCTCTCTTAAATGAGGTAAACTTGTATTTTGTGTGATTATTGTCCATCAAATGGCCACATTATTTATAAGTATGTGTGGCTGATTGAAACAATTTGGTCACAGAATGAGTGTCTTCTTGTGGGCTATGGTCACATAAAAATATGTCATATGTGGCCGTAGGTGTTAAAAAGTGTGACCAAATGCTCTTTTAAGTGAGGTAAATTTCTATTTTGTGTGACTATTGTCCATGAAATGGCCAATTTATTTTTATGTATGTGTGGCTTTTTGCAACTATTTGGTCACGCAACGAGTGTTTTTTTGTTGTCTTTGGTCAAATAAATTATGCCATATGTGGCCGTAGGTGTTAAAAAGTGTGACCATATGCTATCTTAAATGAGGTAAACTTGTATTTTGTGTGATTATTGTCCATGCCACGGCCACTTTATTTTTAAGTATGTGTGGCTGATTGCAACCATTTGGTCACACAATGAGTGTCTTCTTGTGTTCTTTGGTCACATAAAATTATGCCATATGTGGCCGTAGGTGTTAAAAAGTGTGACCATATGCTCTCTTAAGGGAGGAAAACTTGTATTTTGTGTGACTATTGTCCATGCACTGGCCACTTTATTTATAACTATGTGTGGCTGATTGCAACCATTTGGTTACACAACGAGTGTCTACTTGTGGTCTTTGGTCACATAAAGTTATGCAATAAGTAGTCGTAGGTGTTAAAAAGTGTGACCATATGCTCTCTTAAGTGATGTAAACTTGTATTTTGTGTGACTATTGTCCATCTAATGGCCACTTTATTTTATAAGTATGTGTGTGATTGCAACAATTTGGTTACACAACGAGTGTCTTCTTGTGGTCTTTGGTCACATAAAATTATGCCATATGTGGTCGTAGGTGTTAAAAAGTGTGACCATATGCTCTTTTAAATGAGGAAGACTTGTATTTTGTGTGACTATTGTCCATGCAATGACCACTTTATTTATAACTATGTGTGGCTGATTGCAACAATTTGGTCACAGAACGAGTGTCTTCTTGTGGGCTTTGGTCACATAAAATTATGTCATATGTGGCCGTAGGTGTTAAAAAGTGTGACCAAATACTCTTTTAAGTGAGGTAAACTTGTATTTTGTGTGACTATTGTCCATGAAATGGCGACTTTATTTTTATGTATGTGTGGCTGATTGCAACTATTTGGTCACGCAACGATGGTCTTCTTGTGGTTTTTGGTCACATAAAATTATGCCATAAGTGGTCGTAGTTGTTAAGAAGTGTGACCATATGCTCTCTTAAGTGAGGTAAACTTGTATTTTGTGTGACTATATTCCATGCCATGGCCACTTTATTTTTAAGTATGTGTGGCTGATTGCAACTATTTGGTCACACACCGAGTGTCTTCTTGTGGTCTTTGGTCACATAAACTTATCCCATATGTGGTCGTAGGTGTTAAAAAGTGAGACCATTTGCTCTCTTATGTGAGGTAAACTTGTATTTTGTGTGACTATTGTCCATGCCATGGCCACTTTATTTTTAAGTATGTGTGGCTGATTGCAACAATTTGGTCACACAACGAGTGTCTTCTTGTGGTCTTTGGTCGCATAAAATTATGTCATATGTGGCCGTAGGTGTTAAAAAGTGTGACCATATGCTCTCTTAAAGGAGGAAAACTTGTATTTTGTGTGACTATTGTCCATGCACTGGCCACTTTATTTATAACTATGTGTGGCTGATTGCAACCATTTGGTTACACAACGAGTGTCTACTTGTGGTCTTTGGTCACATAAAATTACGCGATAAGTAGCCGTAGGTGTTAAAAAGTGTGACCATATGCTCTCTTAAGTGATGTAAACTTGTATTTTGTGTGACTATTGTCCATCCAATGGCCACTTTATTTTACATGTATGTGTGTGATTGCAACAATTTGGTCATGCAACGAGTGTTTCTTGTGGTCTTTGGTCACATAAAATTATGCCATATACGGCCGTAGGTGTTAAAAAGGGTGACCATATGCTCTCTTAAATGAGGTAAACTTGTATTTTGTGTGACTATTGTCCATGAAATGGCCACTTTATTTACAACTATGTGTGGTTGATTGCAACCACTTGGTTACACAACGAGTGTCCTCTTGTGGTCTTTGGTCACATAAAATTATGCCATATGTGGCCGTAGGTGTTAAAAAGTGTGACCATATGCTCTCTTAAGTGAGGTAAACTTGTATTTTGTGTGACTATTGTCCATGCCATGGCCACTTTATTTTTAAGTATGTGTGGCTGATTGCAACCATTTGGTCACACAACGAGTGTCTTCTTGTGGTCTTTGGTCACATAAACTTATGCCATATGTGGCCGTAGGTGTTGAAAAGTGTGACCATATGCTCTGTTAAGTGAGGTAAACTTATATTTTGTGTGACTATTGTCCATGCCATGGCCTCTTTATTTTTATGTATGTGTGGCTGATTGCAACCATTTGCTCACACAACGAGTGTATTCTAGTGGTCTTTGGTCGCATAAAATTATGTCATATGTGGACGTAGGTGTTAAAAAGGGTGACCATATGCTCTCTTAAATGAGGTAAACTTGTATTTTGTGTGATTATTGTCCATGAAATGGCCACTTTATTTATAAGTATGTGTGGCTGATTGCAACAATTTGGTCACACAACGAGTGTCTTCTTGTGGTCTTTGGTCGCATAAAATTATGTCATATGTGGCCGTAGGTGTTAAAAAGCGTGACCATATGCTCTCTTAAAGGAGGAAAACTTGTATTTTGTGTGACTATTGTCCATGCACTGGCCACTTTATTTATAACTATGTGTGGCTGATTGCAACCATTTGGTTACACAGGTGTCCATGCTTTTGTCTTCAGGGGGGTCACATAATTGCATGCGATAGTAGCCGGCGCGCTGTTAGAGGTTAAACGTTGTGACGTCATATGCTTCTCAGGGTGGACTCGTCGGGTTTGTCCTTGAGCGTCTTATTAAGTGATGTAAACTTGTATTGTGTGACTATTGTCATTCGGTCCAATGGCCACGTTGTTATTTTACAAGTATGTGTGTGATTGCAGACAACTTGGTCATGCAACGAGTGTTTCTTGTGGTCTTTGGTCACATAAAATTATGCCATATACGGCCGTAGGTGTTAAAAAGGGTGACCATATGCTCTCTTAAATGAGGTAAACTTGTATTTTGTGTGACTATTGTCCATGAAATGGCCACTTTATTTACAACTATGTGTGGTTGATTGCAACCACTTGGTTACACAACGAGTGTCCTCTTGTGGTCTTTGGTCACATAAAATTATGCCATATGTGGCCGTAGGTGTTAAAAAGTGTGACCATATGCTCTCATAAGTGAGGTAAACTTGTATTTTGTGTGACTATTGTCCATGCCATGGCCACTTTATTTTTAAGTATGTGTGGCTGATTGCAACCATTTGGTCACACAACGAGTGTCTTCTTGTGGTCTTTGGTCACATAAACTTATGCCATATGTGGCCGTAGGTGTTGAAAAGTGTGACCATATGCTCTGTTAAGTGAGGTAAACTTATATTTTGTGTGACTATTGTCCATGCCATGGCCTCTTTATTTT
This sequence comes from Centrapalus pauciflorus, assembly GCA_020465985.1. Lineage (NCBI taxonomy): Eukaryota > Viridiplantae > Streptophyta > Magnoliopsida > Asterales > Asteraceae > Centrapalus > Centrapalus pauciflorus. The sequence goes on along the minus strand of JAANYP010008912.1, from coordinate 3,788 downwards.
TATGTATGTGTGGCTGATTGCAACCATTTGCTCACACAACGAGTGTATTCTAGTGGTCTTTGGTCGCATAAAATTATGTCATATGTGGACGTAGGTGTTAAAAAGGGTGACCATATGCTCTCTTAAATGAGGTAAACTTGTATTTTGTGTGATTATTGTCCATGAAATGGCCACTTTATTTATAAGTATGTGTGGCTGATTGCAACAATTTGGTCACACAACGAGTGTCTTCTTGTGGTCTTTGGTCGCATAAAATTATGTCATATGTGGCCGTAGGTGTTAAAAAGCGTGACCATATGCTCTCTTAAAGGAGGAAAACTTGTATTTTGTGTGACTATTGTCCATGCACTGGCCACTTTATTTATAACTATGTGTGGCTGATTGCAACCATTTGGTTACACAACGAGTGTCTACTTTTGGTCTTTGGTCACATAAAATTATGCGATAAGTAGCCGTAGGTGTTAAAAAGTGTGACCATATGCTTTCTTAAGTGATGTAAACTTGTATTTTGTGTGACTATTGTCCATCCAATGGCCACTTTATTTTACAAGTATGTGTGTGATTGCAACAATTTGGTCATGCAACGAGTGTTTCTTGTGGTCTTTGGTCACATAAAATTATGCCATATACGGCCGTAGGTGTTAGAAAGGGTGACCATATGCTCTCTTAAATGAGGTAAACTTGTATTTTGTGTGACTATTGTCCATGCACTGGCCACTTTATTTATAACTATGTGTGGCTGATTGCAACCATTTGGTTACACAACGAGTGTCTACTTGTGATCTTTGGTCACATAAAATTATGCGATAAGTAGCCGTAGGTGTTAAAAAGGGTGACCATATGCTCTCTTAAGTGATGTAAACTTGTATTTTGTGTGACTATTGTCCATCCAATGGCCACTTTATTTTACATGTATGTGTGTGATCACAACAATTTGGTCATGCAACGAGTGTTTCTTGTGGTCTTTGGTCACATAAAATTATGCCATATACGGCCGTAGGTGTTAAAAAGGGTGACCACATGCTCTCTTAAATGAGGTAAACTTGTATTTTGTGTGACTATTGTCCATGAAATGGCCACTTTATTTACAACTATGTGTGGTTGATTGCAACCACTTGGTTACACAACGAGTGTCCTCTTGTGGTCTTTGGTCACATAAAATTATGCCATATGTGGCCGTAGGTGTTAAAAAGTGTGACCATATGCTCTCTTAAGTGAGGTAAACTTGTATTTTGTGTGACTATTGTCCATGCCATGGCCACTTTATTTTTAAGTATGTGTGGCTGATTGCAACCATTTGGTCACACAACGAGTGTCTTCTTGTGGTCTTTGGTCACATAAACTTATGCCATATGTGGCCGTAGGTGTTGAAAAGTGTGACCATATGCTCTGTTAAGTGAGGTAAACTTATATTTTGTGTGACTATTGTCCATGCCATGGCCTCTTTATTTTTATGTATGTGTGGCTGATTGCAACCATTTGCTCACACAACGAGTGTATTCTAGTGGTCTTTGGTCGCATAAAATTATGTCATATGTGGACATAAGTGTTAAAAATGGTGACCATATGCTCTCTTAAGTGAGGTAAACTTGTATTTTGTGTGACTATTGTCCATGCCATGGCCACTTTATTTTTAAGTATGTGTGGCTGATTGCAACCATTTGGTCACACAACGAGTGTCTTCTTGTGGTCTTATAGGTCGCATCAAATCTGTCATCTGTGGCCGTAGGTGTTAAAAAGTGTGACCCATATGCTCTCTTAACGGGCAGGAAACGGAAACTGTCTTTCTGTGTGGCCTATGTCATGCACTGGCCACTTTATTTATACCTATGGTTTGGCTGATTTGCAACCATTTGGTTTACACAAAGTTCGTGTTATACTTGTGGTCTTGTCCCTAACCTTATGCGTATAAGTGCCGTATGTGAGGTGTATAAAAACGTGTGCGACATATGCTCTGCTTAAGTGATTGTAAACTTGTATGTTGTGACTATTGTCCATCCAATGGCCACCTATTTTTACACGTATGTTGTGTGATTGATGAACCATTTGGTTTCATGCAACTGAGATGTTTCTTGTTGGTCTTTGGTCACCTAATCCATTATGCATATACGGCCTGTAGGTGTTTAACAAGAGGTGATCATTCTATGCTTCTCTTAAGTGAGGGGTAAACTTGTATTTTTTAAGTGAACATATTGTCCATGCCATGGGCCCTTATTTTACGTAATGTTGTGGCTGATGCAACCATTTGTCACACCCGAGGTGTCTTCTTGTGGTCTTTGGTCACATTCACTTATGCCATCTGTGGCCTTAGGTAAATTAGTTAGGTGTTGAAACGTGTGACATATTGTTTTTACGTGACAGGTATACTTTATATTTTGTGTGACTATTGTCCATGCCATGGCCTCTTTATTTTTATGTATGTGTGGCTGATTGCAACCATTTGCTCACACAACGAGTGTATTCTAGTGGTCTTTGGTCGCATAAAATTATGTCATATGTGGACATAAGTGTTAAAAATGGTGACCATATGCTCTCTTAAGTGAGGTAAACTTGTATTTTGTGTGACTATTGTCCATGCCATGGCCACTTTATTTTTAAGTATGTGTGGCTGATTGCAACCATTTGGTCACACAACGAGTGTCTTCTTGTTGTCTTTGGTCAAATAAATTATGCCATATGTGGCCGTAGGTGTTAAAAAGTGTGACCATATGCTATCTTAAATGAGGTAAACTTGTATTTTGTGTGATTATTGTCCATGCCACGGCCACTTTATTTTTAAGTATGTGTGGCTGATTGCAACAATTTGGTCACACAATGAGTGTCTTCTTGTGTTCTTTGGTCACATAAAATTATGCCATATGTGGCCGTAGGTGTTAAAAAGTGTGACCATATGCTCTCTTAAAGGAGGAAAACTTGTATTTTGTGTGACTATTGTCCATGCACTGGCCACTTTATTTATTACTATGTGTGGCTGATTGCAACCATTTGGTTACACAACGAGTGTCTACTTGTGGTCTTTGGTCACATAAAATTATGCAATAAGTAGCCGTAGGTGTTAAAAAGTGTGACCATATGCTCTCTTAAGTGATGTAAACTTGTATTTTGTGTGACTATTGTCCATCCAATGGCCACTTTATTTTACAAGTATGTGTGTGATTGCAACAATTTGGTCATGCAACGAGTGTTTCTTGTGGTCTTTGGTCACATAAAATTCTGTCATATGTGGCCGTAGGTATTAAAAAGGGGGACCATATGCTCTCTTAAGTGAGGTAAACTTGTATTTTGTGTGACTATTGTCCATGAAATGGCCACTTTATTTATAACTATGTGTGGCTGATTGCAACCACTTGGTTACACAACGAGTGTCTTCTTGTGGTCTTTGGTCACATAAAATTTTGCCATATGTGGTCGTAGGTGTTAAAAAGTGTGACCATATGCTCTCTTAAATGAGGAAGACTTGTATTTTGTGTGACTATTGTCCATGCAATGACCACTTTATTTATAACTATGTGTGGCTGATTGCAACAATTTGGTCACAGAACGAGTGTCTTCTTGTGGGCTTTGGTCACATAAAATTATGTCATATGTGGCCGTAGGTGTTAAAAAGTGTGACCAAATGCTCTTTTAAGTGAGGTAAACTTGTATTTTGTGTGACTATTGTCCATGAAATGGCGACTTTATTTTGATGTATGTGTGGCTGATTGCAACTATTTGGTCACGCAACGAGTGTCTTCTTGTGGTCTTTGGTCACATAAAATTATGCCATATGTGGCCGTAGGTGTTAAAAA
>JAANYP010008911.1:0-240000 GCA_020465985.1 Centrapalus pauciflorus | reverse complement strand
GTCTCCGTGTTCCATGTGTGTGGTCTATCCGTCAAACCGCTAACGAGGATTCCACACTCGTTGGACGGCGTTGCGTAAAGATAGGATCCGTAGGTAGGCGACCTTACATTTTCTTATCTTTTCTTTCTTCAAAATCTCTAAACAGAACATTTCAGCAGCTCTTTTATTTTCCAAAGTGAATCTCGTATGTCTTATTACCAAAAGGTGTCACTAGTATGTTGCTCTAAGCTATAGAGAGGGGGGGGGGGGGGGGGGGGAATACAGCTATTTAAAAATTCAACACACTTTCTCAATGTTTGTATGTATTATCAACAATTGTTAATTGCAATGAAGCTTCAACTGCGGAATGGTTCAAGTTGAGATGACAAATACAATAGATGTTCTACTAATCTAAGACACACTCAGACCAGTTACAATGAATACACTCATAAAGATGAACTCACTGTTTACAAGATACACAGATAGACAGCTTTAACAAGAATAACTTGGACACACTTAACTCTTTTGTTCAGGCAGACTTTGCATCCATGAAAACACACTTCTTTGCACGTTCTGAATATCACACTCTTGGTTATCTCACATTCCTTAGAAGCTTCCTTTTATACTCTCACAGAGAATCCCAGTGAAACTTCCTCATTGGATGTAGAGATAGTGGAGTGTCTTTCCAAAAAGACAAAATTACTTTTCGGCACGTTCTGACAAAGTAGTATTTGTCTCTATATTGCAGAATCTTTGTCTTTTCCTTTTTGTCTCTATTGCAGAAGGCTTTAACCAAAAGAGGAATGTCAACTTTAAACCTTTGATCATCTGTTATGCCCATTTTGATATAAGAAATGGTCTGTCACCCATTTCATATCCACTTTGTCTTCATGTAACAGAACACCGTAGGCAGTCTTGGCAGTTTCCGTTTTTCCACTTTGTCTTCGACTTTGTAAACTGATCTCTTGGTCCAATACAATACATGAGGACATGGAAACATATTCCATAAAGTGTTTAGCCTATTCACAAAGAACAGGTTCTATTCACAAAGAACATAACACTTAGAATTTGTCCAAACTGCTCAACAGACATGAGCAGCGTAGACAGTTTATGTCCAGCCTTTTCAACAGAATAGAACAACTTGGACAATCTGCCTTAGTTGCAACAAATGCAACATGGTAAGTAGCTTTGACTAATATTGCAAATCACTTATCAGGTTTCAATAAGGAATGAACAGGCCATAAATTATACCTTCAAGTGCATCAAACAGGTTTGATTAATAATCTCCCCCTAAGATGTAGAACAGCTTTGACTGAGGCCTTTTTGTGCCTAACAATCTACCCCTATTTGCAATAATCAGTCTAAACTGATTCTATCAATAATCATTATATATATTTACATTACATTTGCTGAAATGAAATTGCAACATTGAAGTAAAGTAAAAGATCAGTTTATATATACACTGATATTGATTACAAACAACACATGTTTTTACAGAAGTACAACTAATGTACTAAAGTAAATTACAAATAATGTAATAAGGAAGATTACAACTAATGTAATAGAGTACAACATACGTACAAGGAAAATTGCAACAAATTGGACTGTTGATGGTGGGAGCAAGTAATAGTATGCCTGTCCAACTTATTCAGACAACTTCCATTCTTCATCTACTCAATAGTAGATGGACCTTAAATCTGTTGCCTTCCTTCAAATAGCATTTCAAAGTGCTCCATGGTTTCATCAATCTCTTCTATTTCATATCTGAGAAACATGAAATCAGGGTGTTGAAGTTCTCCTATCACATAGAAGCCTTTAAGCTGTTCCCAGATAGCTGCTCTCCATCTTGAGGATTGTTTAAAAGTGTTGGAGAGTCTGAAGGCTATGAGCTACTTGAGACAAAATTTATGCAAATCATATGCTCTCTGGAAACACATTTTCTTTGATAAAGGGTCCATAAAGAATACCCCAAACTCAGGGTCTTCTATGAGTTTGCCTTCCTCAGGCTCAACACCTCTGGGCAGGCTGTGATTTACTCCTTTGATTTCTACAGCTAAAATGCCTTGATCGATCATCATTAGGAGTTCTTTAAGCTCTGAATCCTTCCTATTTATCCTGGGCTTAATCTTGGGTTCAACCATAGAGGTACTCTTAATTTCTTCTTCAGAGATGAGGCCTAGGTTTTTGACTATCTCTATCAGTGTTTTGACATATGCCCTGATAGTCTTAGTACTTTCAGATTTTGACTGACTCAGGGCAACTGCCAATTCAACCCACTCTCTGTACCCCAAGTAAGCAACATCAGTGTATTCATAAGCTTCCAATTCTGGACCCTCAACATCTAGCCTGGTTATCTGAATCTTCCACTGCTTGCCTTTCTTTGAGATGGGGACAGCTTTGACAATTGTTTCCTTGGCAAGCCTTCTGTTGGCCACATCAAAGAATTTCTTCCTTGCCAAGTTGTGAAAGCATACTTGGGCTCTTGCTAAGGAGGATACATGCTTTGACTTGGTCACTAAGACGTGTGCACTCTACTCTTTATCTCATTCTTTCTCTGTTACTGACACTTTTGCAGCCTCTAGCAGTTTCCTTTGAACATGCAAGGAGGGAATTTTAACTTTTCTTTCCTCCTTGTATGCAAAGGCTTTGGCAGCTTTGGCAGAGGCTTCTTCCTTCTTTTGGCTTTCCAGAATCTCAAGTTGCTCTTCTTTGAATGTGTAATAAGTCTCCAGTAAACTCCCATTTCTCTGGCTTGAGACTTGTCAAATATGAGCTGAGCAGCTTTGAGATAGTCAATTTCCATAGAGGCTATTCCTTTACCCTTTGTTGCTTTGATCTGAGCAGCTTCTGTTTCCTTCTCTTTTTCTTCTTCCTCAGTCTGTTCCAGTATTAAGTGCCTCCTTCTACTTGACCTGTCCTCAGGAATGGATTCCCCCCATAGATGGTGCAGGGCTTGGAGATCCAGCCTGAGTAGGCTGAGCAGATTCAGAAATTTTGGAGATACCTGCAACAGGACCTCTTTGGGAAAGACCTGCTGCTTGACCCATTGAAGCTAATTTCTCCTTAGAGGGAGATAAAGATTTCTCCCCCTTAGACTTGGTCCTTGAGGCTGATATCTTCTCCCCCTTTGAAGGTGATGGCACAGAGCCTTCAACAATAGGTCTGCATCAAGGAACTGGTCCAGCAGGCTGGGTAGCAGTACTTTTGGCAGCAGACTTGGAACCAACAAGGCTATGCACTAAGAAAGAAAAGTTATCCTTAACCTCTACAAGGTGGGTAAAACAAGTTTGAAGAGACGAAGAATGAGAAGTGGCAAGGGATGACAGCTGGGGGAGATAGCTTCTCTGTCAGATGCTGTGAACACCAAACATTGAAGTTGTGCAAGAGTCATTTCAAGAGAATCCTGCATATCATCAAAATTTGAGGACATAGAATTAGACATAGAGACCACTAAGGTAATCAAGCTGGCCAAAGTGGAAGGGAGAATGTTTGAGCAAGCATTAACAAGGGCTGAAGCTGTTGGGAAACAACTGACAGTGTTGCTGGGTAGAAAGAATTATGGAGAGGGAGGAGGATAGTTATTACAGTTGTGCAGTGAGTGCAAGCAGCTGAGAGGAATGATCAACTTGAGGAGCAGGGGTTGGGAAAGAAGTCCTGAATGAATCAAGGAACCCCTGAAGCTAGGCAGAGACAGAGTCTGAAATAATGGAAGGTAGCGAGGTCATAGAGTTTTCCAAAGAAAACCAACTTTATTGGTCAGCACAGACAGTTGATCCTTCAAAGATAGCTCTTTGGGGGATGGAGGTGTATGGGTTGACTGTTTGGATTCAGTTGATGGTGAGGATTGTGATGGTGAGGGTGATGATTGGGGAGTATGTGGATCAGTAGGAGAAGGTAAGGAGACTTTGGATAGTAGTTCCATAGCCTGAGCATAAGTTAAATGGCCCAGCTTGGAAGGGTCAAACGGACCTTCAGCAGTAGCTGTATCTGCATCATTAGGTGAAATGGTAGGAGTTGGTGGCCTTTCAGATGCTGCTGGTATTGTAGCAACTTCGTCAAGACCTGGGGTTGTTCCCTCAGTAGTACCTTGGTCTTTAGGAACCTATTGATGGGGAAATGGGATGTGCATTTCAACGTCATCAGTGGTAAAAGCTGATGATGGAATGTGCACGTGGGGAGAAGCCTTAGCGGAGGGATGTTCTATTCCCTTTGGATCATCGGCTTGGGTTGATGGTCCTTCACCTGCTGCTGGGTGTTTAACAGCTGCATCCCCAGGATCAGAAGTTTGAGGCTGGTCTGCTGGATGGTGTGTTCCACTAGCTTGAGCACCTCGTGCAGACTCAGATTGTGTATGAGAAGTATGAGGTGGGGACAGTGTGGACTCAGTGTGAGTGGAGAGGACTCTTGTCTTTCAATGTCTTCAGCCTGGAGAGAGGCTTGGACAGTTGATGTGGTGGTCACTATTTGTAGAACTGGTTCCTGTTGGGAGGAACCAGAGGGCCTAGACTGACTCAGGGTGGACTCATGTTGTAGTGAAACCTGCTCCAAGTGTGCTGCACTTACTCCTAAAATAGGAGAAGCTATAGCAGCAAGGGTTGCTTCTTTATCAATTGAATCCTGTTGGGAGGGGTCAGAGGGGCTAGTTTGGGAGGATGGTTTCTTTTTGGCTAATGATTTGCATGTTTTATATGATTTGAGGGATGAAGTGGAGGATAGATGTTGTGGGGAAGTGATGAGAGGTTCTGATTGGACTGGAGGTGAGACTGGGTCAGGAACAGGAGGGTCAGCCTGGTCTATGGTCTCATGTGCCACAAAGGCACTAGCCATAAAGGTTTCATGTTCAACTGATGAACAAGGGTGAGTACTATGCACACCCTCAGCCACTGAGGCTGATGGGACAAACATGGTTGTTTTAGCCTTCTTGCGGACAGGCTCAACCTCACTAGATTGTAAGGCCCTCTTTATCAGTTTGGAGCTTGATTTGGATTTTTCCTTCGGGAGCAGCTATTGGATCCACTCTCTGAGTAGAGGGTCCTTCCACCAAACCAAGTAACCTCCTCATTGGAGTGGACAGAGGAGGCTCATTGTTTAGTACTGGAGTGTAAAATACTCTATTCCCAATAATAGGGTTTGCGGCAGTAGTTAACAGAGGTTAAGAGTTGTACAGATGCTCACCACAGATGTGTTTGAAGATGAGGCTTTGAAACCCTGGATATCTGACAGCTGCGGGTCATTGTTGTTGCTCAACCATATTCCTTAGAATCAGGAAAATCCATCTTGCCATGTTCAGTGTAATCCCATCCACAAACTGTAGGACTTTAGGAATCTCATCTCTGCTAAGCTGGTCAAAAGAACCAACTTTGCTGCTCAGGCTCATCAGCATTGAGGCGAAGAGGTAGTTGTAAGTAGGAGATAGATCCCTTCTGAACAAAGTTGCACCTACCTTAGGTTCTGCTACACCACAGAAGCGTAGCACGTTGCCCATTTGCTCATTCTCAGGCTGAGGTTTGTTATAAGTGTCAGCCACTGGGAGATGAAGAACTTCCCTGAGAAGAGCAGTAGTGATTTCAATGGTGTGAGTGCCATTAAGTATGGTTCCTCTGATGGTTTTGGTAGATGGGTCATAAGAACATGTGGACCAGAACTCATAAACTATCTTCTGGTACATGACACTAGGAGAGGCAGTCATTGCGTAGTGCAGAGGATGGACTAGAAGGAAATCCACCAAAGGTTCATAACCTTTTCCCACATAGTTTTTGGGTAAGGTCAGGTTAGCAATGTAGTTGGTGGGTTTGAGTGTGAGCATGGTGTTGACCGAGGGATGTTTTACTACATCATCACCAACGAACACATGCAAAAGGGGGTTGTTTTGATGAGCCATTTGGAAGGTAGTAGTGATGAATGATACTTGACACTTAATCAATTTAGGGTTTAGCATGTAGTTATGGAAGCAGTAGAGAAGAAGATGATGAAACAGTGGTTTAGGTAATTATAGGATTTGAATGTGACTTAGTAGGAGAGAGAAAGATTTGGGCGGTTGATTTGAAATGTTCTTTAATGGAAAACGGAACGGTTTTGCCATGTCAGAACGGTTGTCAGACCACTAGACCTTTATAACTACTAACACACGTTAACAAACATTATCTATTGGTAATTAAGTTAAAACTGATGTTCTAAGCTGTTGTTCAAACCTGTGATAAGCAGGTTTCATCACAAACTGATCACTCTTCAAGCTGTTCACGCAACCTGTGCAGCTAGAGGAGAACAGGTTTCATTGGGAAACCTATTCAATAACTGAACAGGTTACAAGGCATTGCCTTGTATGACAGATTAAGAGAGTGAGCAGGTTGGAGGTTTGTACAACAGAACAAGTTTGAGATTAAAACTTATTTTGCCAAGCTTGTTATATGTCCAAGCTGTCCAAGTTTTCAGAAACTGGCTAAGTATAGGAAAAGTAAAACCTGTCCTGTCCAAGCTGTTACGTGAAATTTGGACAAATTTCAACAAGTGATCTTTAGAGCATCAATGACACTTAGTCACTTTTATTTAACATACCCAGCTTGCTTACAAGGTAATTAAACTTGTTTTCATCAAGAGGTTTGGTGAAAATGTCTACAAGCTGTTCATCTTTGGAAATAAAACTTACCTCCACATTACCTTTCTGGATGTGATCCCTGATAAAGTGATGTCTGAATTCAATATGCTTTGTTCTGGAGTGAAATACTGGATTGTTGGAGATAGCTATGGCACTTGAATTATCACACAAAATAGGAGTTTCCTACATGCAATGCCATAATCCTCAAGTTGATGCTGCATCCATAGAATTTGCCCACTGCAGCTTCCAGCAGCAATGTACTCAGCTTTAGCAGTAGAAGTAGAAACTGAAATCTGCTTCTTGCTACACCAACTGATCAACTTACCACCAAGGAGCTGACATCCACCTGATGTGCTTTTCCAGTCTAGCCTGCAGCCTGCAATATCAAAATCTGAATAACCAATTAGTTCAAGGCTGGAGTCTTTGGGATACCAAAGACCCAAACCTGGTGTACCCTTTAGGTATCTGAAGATTCTTTCTATAGCAACTAGATGTGATTCCTTAGGATCAACTTGAAACCTAGCACATAAACAAGTAGCAAACATAATATCTGGTCTACTAGCAGTTAAGTATAGGAAGCTCCCAATCATGCATCTGTAAGCTGTTACTGAAACAGCTTTGCCACAGGCATCAGCATCCAATTTTACAATGGTTTCCATTGGGGTTTTGATGGGAGAACTTTAATCAAATTTAAACTTTTCCAGAAGATCTAAGGTGTACTTTCTTTGATTAATGGATATTCCATTTGAGGTTTGTTTAACCTGTAATCCTAAAAAGAAAGTAAGTTCACCCATCATGCTCATTTCATATTTGGATTTCACGAGTAGTGAAAAGTTCTTGCATAACTGTTCATTTGTAGAACCAAATACTAAGTCATCTATATATATTTGAACAAGCATAATATCAGATTTAACCTTCTTTATGAACAATGTGGTGTCCACCTTACCTCTGGAATAACCATTGATCATAAGGAAATCAATAAGAGTGTCATACCAGGCTCTAGGGGCTTGTTTTAGACCATAGAGAGCTTTGTCCAACTTATAGACAAAACCTGGATGTTGTTCACTTTCAAAACCTGGAGGCTGCTTGACATATACTTCTTCCTGTACCTCACCATTCAAAAATGCACTCTTGACATCCATTTGAAATACCTTCATGCTCTTGTGGGCAACATAGGTTAGAAACAAATGAATTGCTTCTAACCTTGCTACTGGAGCAAATATTTCATCATAGTCTATGCCTTCTTATTTCCTATATCCTTGAGCTACCAGTCTTACCTTATTTCTAATAACATGACCTTGCTCATCCATCTTGTTACTGAAAACCCACTTGGTAACAATTATAGTTTTACCTTTAGGAACGGGGACCAGTCTCCATACTTTGTTTATCACAAACTGATTGAGTTCTTCTTACATGGCAGTGATCCAATTGGCATCTTTCAGTGCATTATCTACTTTCTTTGGCTCCATTAATGACATAAAACTAGAAAACATACAAAAGTTCCTAAGCTGTCTCATCTTGTTTGTACCACTTTGTTGATGTCACCAATTATCTGATCATTTGGGTGACACCTGATCCACTTAGGTTCAGTTTTCAATGAAGATTCTCCTGTATTAGTTTCATTTTCATTAGGTCTTGCAGAGCAACTCTCAAGATTATCATACACACTGATGTCTTGAGCCTATTCACCCATTGAGAATGAATCATTGTTGAACACATCAGCAGAGGATTCAAGGAAATCAACATTGATAGGTTCTGGACATGGTCCATTTACTATGTCAGTATACTTATTCACACAGGGTGTATCAACATAATCATCATCATGTCCATTGTGGTTAACAGGTTCCACTCTGGGTGAAGTGGAAGCTTTTGAGTCCTTTTCTTCAACATATGAATGTATAAGATCATCAAAGCTGAACTCTTCTAAAACTGATTCAGGATCAGCTTTGGTAGAGGCATTCCTAGACTCCTCAAAGGTGACATTGATAGATTCATCTATCACCTTTCTTTTGTAGTTGTGTACTCTGTAGGCTTTAGAGATAACAAGTATATCCAACAAACACACCTTCATCAACTTTGGGTTTGAATTTTGCCAGCTGATCCCTCTGATTCAGAATGAAGCAGGGGCATCCAAATACATGGAAATAGCTTACGTTTGGCCTTTTCCCTTTGATTAACTCATAAGGAGTCTTGTTGAACCTTTTCACCACTAAGGATTTGTTTTGAGTGAAGCATGCAGTGTTGACAGCTTCAGCCCAAAATGATGAAGGCAAACCTGATGCACACAACATGGTTCTAGCTGCTTCAATGAGGGTTCTATTTCTCCTTTCAGCAACTCCAATTTTTTGTGGAGTTCTAACAACTGAAAAGTTTTGTGATATCCCTCTTTCTTCACAAAAGTCTTCAAGAGTATTGTTTCTGAATTCAGTACCATGATCAGTTCTAAGCTGCTTAACTTGAACAGAGTTCAGAATCTCCATCTTTTTGATAAATCCAATAATTTCTCTGGCAGCCTCTCCTTTGGTCTTTAGGAAGATCACCCATGTAAACCTGGAGAACTCAACAACCATTACTAGAGTATATCTTCTACCTCCTAAACTTGGAACACTAACAGGTCCAAACAAATCCATATGGATTAAGAAGAGAGGATTATCAATTGAAAAATTATGTTTGGATTTAAAAGACGTTTTTCTCTGCTTGCCGTTCTCACAAGCTGTGCAGAGTTTATCCTTAACAAAGGTTATAGAAGGCAAACCTGTTACCAACTCTTTCTTACAGAGTTTGTTGATATTCTTGAATTTCAGGTGTCATAGCCTTTTGTGCCATAACCAGTTCAGTTCTGCATTACTTCTTGAGATAAAGTAGGTTTCAGTTGTGGGATCAACAGATGTCATGTCCACAACATATACAGATTTCTTCCTTTGTGCACATAGCACCATTTTTCCTTGGGGATCCAGTATGTTCCCTAAGTGCTTTCAAAGTTAACCATGTAGCCAGCATCACACAGCTGACTAATGCTAAGAAGATTATGTTTTAGCCCAGACACATAGGCTACTTTTTTTATTATTGCAGCACCGGCTTGAAGGGTTCCATATCCTTCTTTGGATCCCTGAACATTGTCAGAAAAGGTGAGTTTTGGCCCTTTTTCAGGCCTGAGATCACTCAGCAAATCTTTGCAACCTGTCATGTGGCCTAAACAGCCGTTGTCCAAGTATGAAACCTAGGATGGTTGTTTAACATACATAGTGTCATTGGAAAATATTAGTTATTTTTAGGGGAACTCATCATAAGGATGAGTTCTCCTTCTTCATCAACATTTGTTGATGGACCACTAAGATCATCACTAATATTTCCAATTTGGATTGTATCAGCTTGGATACTCTCCTCAATGACCATGTTACTTCCAACACTGCTGGTTTTTGCAATGTTGGAACTAGCAATGTCAGCAGGCCTTTTGTCCTCAGTTTCAGGACAGTCTTTGGCCATGTGAGTATTCTTCCCACATTTATAGCATTTTCTCTTTTTAGATCTTTTTAGAAGTAATCCCAGAAACACATTCTGGAATATATTTGTTGGACTTCTCAGCAGGTTTAGCAAACTTATTACTATTTTTAGAAGAACCAACAGTTTGAGTGGAAGGCACAACAGCAACAGCTTAACCTGTGTCCTCTTTCCTCCTTTTAGGAGGGTAGAGATCAAATATTGGAAGTTTAATTGGCTTTTATTCTTCCATAGGTTTGGGAAACTTATTACCAACTTTCTCAGGTTAAGCAATGGCTTTGCCCTTGCCCTTACTGAGATGTGATGAACGTCGCCTATCAACATAATCACTGCTTCTGGTTTTAAAAGGTTTTCCTTCATTTATAACCAGTTTTCCACTATGATTTAAAAACTTATTTGAAATCACAGCAGATTTACTTTCAACATGAGACTTACCCATGTTGAAAGCAGGTTTCTTTGCTTTTGAAAACTTTTTCTCAAAATGTTCAGCATCAAAAGGGTTAACAGGTTTCTTCCCATCAGCTTTAGATCTTGAACCTGTCTTATTGACAAGTTTAGTGTCCAAAGCTGCAGTTTGAACTTGTTTTCCCTTTTTTTGTTTGTGTGAACCAGCTATGCACTTAACAGTCTGATTTGATGGAGAACACATTCCATCATCAGTCTTTAAAGCTTTTCACAAAAACTGTCAGTGTTTTGAGGCCTGACAAACCTGTTTGTTGAGACCAATTTCCATTTACTCTTTGAATAAAAGTACTTGGAAGCTCACTAAGAGTGGATAAGTCTTTTTCCAGATTATTTATCTCAACAATTGAAGCTGCTGTATCAAGATCCCCTCCAAGATAGGCTTGGATTTGAGCAGGGATCTGCTGACTGATACGGTGGTTAACTTTCTATGCAGATTGGCACCAAGAGTCAACTATCTTTTGAAGCTTGGGATGCTTTGAATCTGTCTCAATCTTTTCCTCTAATAAAATGGTATTGATGTGTTTTACTTAATCTCAGTTTTCAGCTTATGAAAACTGTCCAGTTTATAAGCTTTTGTTTCAAGATCAGTTTTTAACTTAGAGATCTCAGACTTCAAAGCATCATGCTTCTCAGCAACAGCTTTTAAATCGACAAGTAAATATTCAAACATTTAACTTTTTCATCATAACTGTATTCCATAAAATTTTGTACCTTATACATCGTAGTTGGGTTCCTGTTCTCCAAGCTGCTAAGAGCCTCAGCTTCAGCCAAGTCCTATTTGAAATTGCTTGTTGAGGGTACATCACTGTTGGCCACCAGACTATTGTTCTCCTCTTCATCAGATGACGAATCAGACTCCTCCCAATCACATGTCTCAGCCATGAGTCCCTTCTGCTTGTTGGAAGCCACTGAGTCTTCCAACTTTATTAGCTTAGCCATGGTCATTAGGTACTTAACCCTGTAGCCATCGTCTTTAGTTGTCTTGTATGGTTTAGATGAGGACCCAACAGATTTGGACACATAGTCAGCATCTATATGTTCTGTTCTGCTACATTTAAAGCACTCAGCCTTAGTTTTGTCAAATGCTTTCTTTTTGATGGCACCTGACTTCTTTTGAAGCATCTTTCCACCAAACCTCTTCTTATTGAATTTTCTGACAAGCATAACAAACATTTGCTAATCATCAAATTCAGTAAGGTCTTCACAGTCTTCTTCCTCTGAAAATTCTTCCATTTCATCATCAGCCTATTGATCAGCTTGTGTGAACACATCACACACCTGACCAGCAGGTTGTCTCACGCTGGCCACTAAGGCAGCACCTCTTTTGGACATTTCTAAGACATTTGTTTTCTGTTGCCTTGATTGTTCATCATTTAGTAAAGATCCATAAAGATTTACATGATCTATACCTCTGATAGTGCCTGAGTTTCTGAGAATAGTAGATGAGTAATTCCATTCCTCAGGCAGAATGTCCAAAAAGTTTGTTCACCAAAGTTAACATGTCTTTAGTGATCCTAACAGCTTTGAGATCATTTATCAAAGCAGTGAACCTGGTGTAGGTTTCAAGGAGTGACTCCATTGGCTTTGCAAAGAACAGCTCATATTGTCTAACAAGATTGTTGATCTTGTTATCCAGTGTGATAGTGGGACCATCATAGACGGTACACAAAGTATCCCACATCTCCTTTGCAGTCTTCATTTTCTCAACCTGTTTGAACACATAATCATGGAGAGAAATAACATGGTTGTTCCTAGCCTTTGCATCAAGTGCAACCAGCCTTTTGTCTTCATCAGACCATTGAGCTTGCCTTCTCAATAGTCCTGACTTCAGGAACAGCTCCTTCAGCAGCAAGAGTTATAGTAGTAACAGAGGTTGGCACATAGGGACCTTCCATTACTATCTCTGGTAGTTGTTGTAAGGTCCTGAACTTACGGATCTATCTAGACGCGACACCGTCCAACGAGTGCGGAATCCTCGTTAGCGGCTTGACGGTAAGATCACACGCACGGAACACGTAGACAACCACGGCGTTGTACGAACGACTACGAATGAACCTACGCCATGATTCTCTCCGAAAACACTCACTGATTGGTGATAAACTCGAGATCGCCATTGCTTAATTACTCTCCGGAATTCTGCAAAAGTCTAATAATTATTCGAGTTAATCCTTAATTATACAGGCCATTTCGAGTTTGTCTTAGGACAAACTCGAACCAGGCCCAAGGCCCATTCGAATTTGTCCACCTGACAAATTCGAAACTGCCTTATAAGCAAATTCGAATTTACACCAAATTCGAATCTGCCTTATGTGATAAATTCGAATTTACTCTAAATTCGAATTTCACATGTCAAACTTCTATTTGAACTTATGTTTTAACTTATGTTTGAATTTATCTTTAAACTTTATGTTTGAACTTCTTGTAATACGTTACACCAAGTTCAAACATACAATCAATCACTATCAAACACATATAAACACATATATCAAATACTAGTCAATATTCAATATTACGTAAGTTGACTTACACAAAATGTCAACTCTACTTAGACTGCTATCGTCACACAAGGTGTACCAACAGACTCCCCCTTGACGACAGCTTCTAACTATTTACATTTTGATAAAGTACCTGGTTTATTTAAAATACTACCTGCATACAATCCCTTTTCTATACACACCTTGACTACCTTTTCATACTTCTTGCCTTTTGATTTCCAACCTTCATGGTATTAGATAGGTTGTTCATGAAGCTTCTGCAAGTCGCTTTGGGATAGGTTAACAACATGCAAAGGATCATAGACTTTCAAAACTACCTTGTCCTCATGATCTTCCATTAATGCCTCTGCTGATTCGTTGTCAACGTACCACCATTTCAAGTTTGCAAGAACATCTCGTGGCATTGTTCTCAACGGAACTTTCTTCAGGCAACGGACTGGTTTATAGAACATTTTCATCAAAGGTTTTCCAGTCAATGGATCTATTCTTGATTCATTCATCACTCTCTTTCCTTCCCTCGGCTTTATCCTCTCAAACCTTGCAGATCGACCTTGTTTTCTTATAATTCGCGCTATCACTTCAGCGTATTGGTCATCTCCTAGGTTTATCAAATTCTTCCATGCCAGTTCTTTGACCTCGCATTTGGGCTTGGCAATCTTATCTTCTTCTTCACAGCTAGCTCAGCTCTTTCCTCTTTCTTCCTAAACCACAGCTGTCTTTTCTCATCATTCGTAAGTTCCCTTTCAGTCTCTTCACTCTCAGATTCAACATTAAAAACATCTTTAAATGCATCAATGTCTATCAAATTCTGTTCAGCTGTAGTATATGTATCTGTGATAGGATTCTGTTGAACGGTGAACTCATTTGCCTCATCTTCTTCATCAACTAAAACCTCATCATCAGATTTCCAGTCAATTACATCTTCTGGCACAAGTTCTCCTTCTTCCAAATCTTCAAACTCATCTTCAAAGTCAAAATCTAATACTTCTTCTTCAATATTCATTAAAGCTTCAATCATTTCGTTCATGTTGCTCTTAGTGACCTTTGAGGAATGTTAGTACATCTTGTGTGACGATAGCAGTCTAAGTGATCCAACAGTGTGGTTTAGCAAGTGTTTGATATATATGTTTATATATGTTTGATAATTATTATTGTTTGTGTGTTTGAACTTAATGTAACGTATTACAAGAAGTTCAAACATAAAGATCAAAGATAAAATCAATCATAAGTTAAAAACATAAGTTTCAATACTAAGTTAATTATGTGAAAAAGTAGATTCGAAATGTCTAAGGACTAGGATTCGAATCTAGGTCAGATTCGAATGGGTCAGTTAGACAGATTCGAATGTACTCACTTAGGCAGATTCAAGAGTGTCAGTGGGGACAAACTCGAATGGGCCTTGGGCTGGATTCGAGTTTGGCCTATGACAGACTCGAATTAGCCTCTATAATTAGGGATAGACTCGAAATATTATCAGACTTTTTGCAGAATTCGAGTGTGATTAAGCAAAGAGCGATTTCGAGTTTATCATCAGGGTTAGTGTCGTTTCGGAGAGAATCAGTTCGTAGGTGTGTCCGTTGTAGTTCGTGCAGCTTACTGATAGTCTCCGTGTTCCTGGTGAGTGTTGTTACCGTCTACCCGTTAACGAGGATTCCGCACTCGTTAACGGTTCTGCGTCTAGATAGATCTGTGTTAGGTAGACCTTACAAGTGGTATCAGAGCCTACGGGGTGTTCTTCGTGTTCTTCGTGTTCATCTAGATATATCCTAGGTTTCTTGACGCTTTTGGACGGTTTTTCTCTCATCTTCGTGTTTTTTTTCGTGTTCTTCGAGCTTAACAAATTGTCAATACTTCGTGTTTTTCACGTTTTTGATCGAAATCATTATTTTTCGTTGGAAAAATATTGATTTAATCTGCAAAACGTTAAGAAATCGAAGTATTAGCCGTTTTTCGAGTTTGCGGCGCTCGAATCTATTAGGAGTAATTAGGGTTTCACTTAGTCTCGAGTCTAACCAAATCCGCTCCATTCGAGTTTGATACAGAGTGTTTTCGAATCTAATTCGAGTTTGTGCTAAAGTCGATTAGGGTCTCGAGTCTGCTGACATTCGAGTTTGCTTCGAGTTTAGTCTAGAGTCGAATAGTGCTTCGAAACTGCTGAGTATTCGAGTTTGCTTGACCTTCGAGTTTAGGGACTTTCGAATCTGTCATCATCTTCGAATTTAATTGAATTATCAAGCTTAATCGAATTTAATCCCAAACAGATTTAAAATTAATTATATTCGAATCTATCTAAAGTCGAAAGAATTAAATTAAATTAGTTTCGGATTAAATTTATTAAGTTCAATTCAATTACTTTTGAAAAGATGTCAAATCTTCAAAAGTTTCTAGAAATGGATCATGAGGTCGGGAAGGCAAACACTCCACCTAAGCTGATGAAACTCGAGGATTACTATTGGTGGAAAGATCGGTTTGCTGATTTTGTGCGTTTCAACGATATGCACATGTGGGTATGTATTGACGAAGGATACATTCCACCTATTTCTGAAGTCAAAGGCCGTCAGAGAGTCTTATCATATCAGATGATGAAAGAAGATGATAAGAAACTTTATGAAGCCGAGAACAGAGCTTTCTCGATAATTCGAATGGCGTTGCCTCAGGATATACTACACACATTCCGCACTCAAAAGACATCTAAGGAACTTTGGGAGTCACTGGAAAAGAGATGTGAGGGTAATCCGAGGGTTCGAAGAAAGCGTATGGAGCTGTTGAAACAGCAGTTTGCTATTTTCAAGTCTTTGAAGGATGAACAGCTGGATGATACCATCACCCGGTTCTATCATCTGTTGACAGAGCTTGAAAGTCACGGGATTGAGTATAATGACACCGAAAAGAACAATAAGCTTCTTGATGCCTTACCAGCCAAATGGGCTATGTATGTGGCAATGATTAAGCTTAATGAAGACAAGTATTATACCCAATCATTGGAGGATATAGTGGGAACGTTGCGAGCTTATCATTTCGAGCTACTGAAGGCCGAAACTGATTACGAACAAATCCAGAATCCAACGATGTATTTTGGAAAATCAACAAAACCTTCAGCGACAGCTGATCTGAAGACTGCTACAGCGTTTTTCACCGGAAAAACGTCGTCACCAGCAGAGACTGATGACACACTGAACAGAGCCTTCTTAGGATTAGGAAGATCGGAAGAACAGCAGCCTCAAGCAACTCAGGCATCAACATCTCAGGGCTACTCTAAGATGCCCATGAGCGCTAAATCAGCGGAAGAACATTTGAACTTGCTTGCTTCATTTGTGGCCGCATACGGAAACTGTGTTCAGGGGAAGATAAACGATCCTGCTCTCTGGTATGAAGACTATGATCAGGTCGACCCTGACGATCTTGAGGAGATGGACCTTAAATGGCAACTGGCCATGGTAACCCAACGGGTTAAAAGATTCATCAAACGAACTGGGAGGAATCTGACTATGAATAATAAGGGGATTGGATTTGATAAGTCCAAGGTCAAGTGCTACAATAGTCAAGGTTTGGGACACTTCGCCAAATCAATGTCAGAGACCGAAGGTAGATACATACCAAGGGCAGAATCAACATCATGGACAGTTTCAGAATCAATCTCAACAACGATACCTTCCAAGTTCATCTGCCGGTCAAGCCAATCAAGCTGGTCTACTATCAAATGTCACATCAGACAGACAGCTGGATGGTACCTACGACTGGAGCTCACATCCGGAATCAAATGCTCGGGCTTTTATGGCTGAAGTAACGGAAAATGGATGTGAAGGGGAAGAGCAGACCACAAGGGACAGCAGTCCGATGTGGGTGGAGAAGACGAATGATCAGACGCTCCTGGAGTTTGCCGCTCAAATGGCCAACGTGGAATCCGATAACACAAAGGTTAGTCTGAATTACTCTCTTTTTCATGAATTATGCTTGTTATGTGTTACTTCTAACGATAGGTTGAATCTAGTCTTAGAATCACATAAAACCATAACTGCTCAAAATGAGTCTTTAAAAGCTGATAACGCTAGCCTGAACGACATTAAGCAAGATCTTAAGGACAAGCTCAAAGCTGATGCTCAAGATGTCATCGTTCTAAAAGACAACCTAAGTGAGCAATGTGTTAGATTAGAACTAATGTATGAGCATGTAGAGGCCTTGACCAAAGATCTTAAGACAAAAGAAGTAGAGCTAGCTGAAACTAAGGTGAAGGTTGCCGAGGCGAATAGTAAGCTAGAGAAGTTTAGGAATTCAAGCCTGAACCTAGGGAAAGTTTTAGATGCTCAACGCCAATCTAAAAAGCCTGTAGGTCTAGGATTTCATGAAATTCCTCCTCCTTTTAATGCAAACTACGTGCCTGACCAAGACACTAGTGAGACACCTAAGTCCAAGGGCACACACAAGAAGTCCATAGACAAGATGTCCTGCTTTAGATGTCATGAAAAAGGGCATGTTGCTTCTAACTGTCCGCTTAGGAAAACCGAAGTTACACCTAAGACAGTGAAGCCAACACCTGTTAAGCCCTCAACAAATGTGGCGAGCACTAGTAGTTCTCAGAGTACCGAGAAAACTGTGCAGGCCGCACCAAAACAAGTTGTGAAACAAACACCGGTAAAGGTTGGACCAAAAGAAGTGGTTAGGACAAATTCACCGAATCGTGTCATTAATCAGTCTAGGTCTGGACCTCAACAACAATATAGGAGCACAACACCTAGCAGAGCATACACTCCGGTTAGGTCACACACTCCTATTAGGCATCACACACCGGTAAGAGCTCAGGGATCATAATCTGAAATGCAATATAATCGGAATTATTCTAGAGCTCCACAACAAATGCCTACTCAAAGGCAAAGAGTGAATTTACATCACTCGGCACCACAACAACCTCATGTTCAACGACCCAAGTCACCTGAAAGGCGAGATGGGTATTTGAAAGAGTTTAAGTATGTGGACGAGAATGGTATAACCAAGTCAGTTATGGCTTGGGTTCCCCGTGATAACTAACCTATTTTCTTTCATGTGCAGGAGATTACCACAGGTCCAAACAACAAATGGTTCGTCGACAGTGGATGCTCCAGGCACATGACAGGGGAAAGAAGTCTCCTTACAGACTTCAAGGGTGGGAATCGGGGATTCGTATCATTCGCGGGAAATAAAGGAGGAAACATAACGGGTACCGGAGTGGTCACTAATGGGACGATCAAGTTGGACCAAGTTTATCACGTTGATAAACTGGTCCACAATCTCATTAGTGTATCTCAAATCTGTGACAAGAAGAATTCAGTGTTGTTCACTGACACTGAAGCGTTAGTGCTAAAACCGGGATTCAAGATTCCTGAAGAATGGGTATTGATGCGGGCACCAAGGAAGAACGACTTGTACATGCTTGATATGAACAAGCCGGAGACTTCGATGGTACAGTGATAATTGTGCCGAACTCACCAAACAAACAGGTTGTTAACAAAACAAATGGTACAGTGACAATTGTGTATAACATTGAAGTCACAAGTTATACACATGAACCCCAAACAGGTCCGGAATGGATATTTGACTATGATAAATTATTTGAGTCATTTAACATTCCTTTGGATGAAAATGCAGGTACAATCGAAAAGGACATGGCGACGTTGCATCTGAATGACGAAGGTCATACCTTTCCGAGGACTACATTTCAATCCGCATCCGAGCCTACTGCGACTGAAGATGGATCTCCAGAAGTTACTAAGGCAGAGGCACCTTCAACTGAGAATCAGACTCAGACAACAAATTCCAACTCTGAGGAAACTGTCCACGAGGAGGAAAATGTGGAATCTGAGGCTGTTCCCCCATTAGGTGAAATAGGATCTAACTTAGGAGATAATCTGAGAGTTGACGAAATAGAGACCTCTAGGATCAACAAGAACCATCCTATAGAAAGCATCATAGTAAATCCGAACGAGGGTGTGAAGACAAGGAGTAGTTTAAATAACAACACTGTGTTGTTGTCGATGATAAACGACTCCGAGGCATATCATACATGTCTCTATTCTTGTTTCATCTTGCAAGTAGAGCCTAAGAATGTGCAAATGGCACTTATGGATAACTCTTGGGTTGAAGCGATGCAGGAAGAACTTTCGCAGTTTAGGAAGCTAGAAGTGTGGGAGTTAGTTCCATTACCTCGAGGGGAAATTGCCATAGGAACCAAATGGGTTTTTGAGTGCAAAAGAGACGATCGGGGTATAGTCACTCGCAACAAGGCTAGGCTAGTTGTAAAGGGTTTCAACCAAGAGGAGGGAATCGATTACAATGAGGTGTTTGCACCAGTAGCAAGGCTGGAAGCCATTAGGTTGTTTCTAGCTTTTGCCTCCTTCAAGGGCTTTAAGGTCTATCAACTAGATGTGAACAGTGCTTTCATATATGGGAAAGTGAAGGAACTGGTGTACGTAGAACAGCCGCCCGGATTTACAGATCCAAAATATCCTGAAAGAGTATATCGTTTAGATAAGGCTCTATATGGATTGCATCAAGCACCAAGGGCGTGGTATGAGACTCTCTCCAACCATTTATTAGGGAATGGGTTTGAAAGGGGTAGGATAGATAGTACGCTGTTCGTTAAGAGGAAGGGAGAACATTTCATCTTGGTACAAGTGTATGTAGATGATATCATTTTTGGATCATCAGACGAACAAATGTGCAAAGATTTCGAGAAGGTGATGAAGTCGAAATTCGAGATGAGTGCAATGGGAGAGTTAAATTTCTTTTTGGGGTTACAAGTTGACCAGAAGAAGGATGGTATGTTTATCCATCAGACGAAGTATGTCTATGACATATTGGAACGCTTCGGGATGGAAGGAACGAAACTGACTGCCCATTTCAGCACGCCGATTCAAGTGAATCACAATCTCGGACCGGGTACTGAAAGTGATGCCGATGTGGATCCGACATTATATCGGGCCATGATTGGATCACTTATGTATTTAACTGCTTCAAGACCTGAAATCATGTTTGCTGTGTGTATTTGTGCTAGGTTTCAAGCTAATCAGAAGGACATGCATATGAAAGCTGTGAAGCGGAATCTACGATACCTCAAGTCGAAACGAAGCTGGGACTTTGGTACCACGCGGAGGGAGATCTAGAGTTGGAAGCGTTCACGGATTCTAACTACGGAGGATGCAGCTTGACGCGCAAATCAACAACTGGAGGTTGTCAATTCCTAAGAGGGAGATTGGTATGCTGGCAATGCAAGAAACAAACGTCGGTAGCCGTATCAACGTGCGAGGCCGAGTATGTTGCTGCTGGTAGTTGCTGCTCACAGGTGCTGTGGATACAACAACAATTGCGGGATTACGGTTTGGCTTACACTCAAACTCCTATTAGGATAGACAATCAATCTACAATTTCTATAACTAACAATCCAGTTAAACACAGTAAAACAAAGCACATAGACATAAGGCATCAATTTATTCGTGATTGTGCTGAAAAGAACTTAATCAAATTGGTAAAAGTGGCAACGGACGATAATAATGCTGATTTATGTACCAAAGCCTTTGATAAGTCATGGCTTGAATATTTAATTCAACTAAATGGAATGCGCAACCCAGAGTAATTTGACCTTAGAAGTAGGTTATTTCCTTTTATAGCTGTAGTATTTCTTTCTTTTTATAGTAAGTCTGCTAATTTAGGAAAGTTTCTATTTTCAGTAAGTTAGTAGGTTACCTTCTTTTATTGCTATTTCTTATGAAAAACAAAAGAAAAAAAGAGAGAAAACCATAAAAACTTCAAAAAAAAAAGAGAATATCAGAAAAGGAGTTAAGTCTTAGATACATAGGTTCAAAGTGACTAAAATTAGCACAGTCGTTACAAACTCTAAGTGTTTAGGCTTTCACACATAATGCACCTAAAATTCTAAGTGTTATACTTAATTTTAGTATGATGTGTTGGTAGGCATAATACATATAGGGAGTCTCAAGGCTAATAAAATATTCAAGAAAAAGTCAAACGTGTCACTAACTTAGATTTATGACCAATTGGTCTTAATTTTTATGTACAAGACATACAAACTTTGAGTCTAAATGAGGTATGCAAACTTTCTGGGGATGTATAGTAACATCAAATACATCTTAAAATGGAAAGAATAGAAAAATCATATAAAATTAAGAGTCAAAAACATGTAACTCTGTTGTGCGTAAGTACAGACCTATTGCCTCTGTTTTGATTCGGGTTAGCAAGATAAGTCGCTCTGTTGTACGTCGGTACAGACCTGTGACCGATGTCTTGCTAGCTTTAAAAATAAACCTTAAGTCAATCTAAGACACTTTGTTGTATGAAAATACAGACCTGTGTCCGATGTTTGTCTTTTAAAGAAAGTTTGTAAATACCAACAAGTTAGAATCTTTGTCTGTATGCCTTGATCATAAAAGTATGTCCATGTCTGAGTCACGTAAGATAATTTCATGATAAATAAAAATGCCAAGGGATATTCCGAAATGTAGCATGTTTAAAGGGGTAAATACCAACAATCGGCTAAATGGGTATTTCACGACAAACAATCAAAGGAATCAAAAATTCCTAAATGTGAAAGTTTAAGTACTGAAAGTGTCTGACACCGCTATCTGATTGAACTTTTCTTTGACTATACTCATCAAAAATATTTTGTTTAGCGTTTAGCATAGATTGTAAGTTGTAATAAATGCAGTTTAAGTCTAAGTTAAATTTTTGGTCAATATTTTAAAAATTTTATTTTTACTTATTTTTATTTTATTTTATTTTACCTTAGTTTATTTTATTTTATTTTATTTTATTTTTATTTTTATTTTTATTCTTCTTAGGAAAAAGGTCAAAAATAACTGAGGGTGCATTCACAGTTGAATAAAGTAAACACTGCGTGAAAATCTTGTGCTTAGGGTAAAGGATTTGGCATAGTTTATTCCGTTACACAATAACGTTGAAAAGGTTGAAAAAGTTGAATTTATTTCAAAATTTTCGAAATTTTCTAAGTGTTTGGGGTAATTCGAGTTTAGGTCAAACTCGAAATCGGCTGATCTCGAATCTGTCAGTAGATTCGAATCTGTCATTAGACTCGAAGGTAGATGTTATAAATAGGTTAACAGTAATTGTCATTACTTTATCTGTTTTCGAATCTGTTCCTCGAATCTATCTGGCGATCTCGAATCTATTTCTCTCGAGTCTACCGTTTTCACTAAAAAACACTATTCGTCGAGTTTCTTGCTTGTGTGTTCGATTCTACTGATACATCTAGGTATAAACAACTGGGTTGTACAAGATTCAAGTAGTTTTATACACCATTTAAGTCAAAATCACCAAATTTTGAAGGTTTGATGGTCGAAATCGTGTTTTTCAAAATTACAAAATTTGGACCGGTAAAAAGTAAAATTAAAGGCAAATATCTGTAATTAGGACCTAGTTGGATTAATGTATGTGATTTTATAAGTTCAAAATGGTTAAAATCATAGTCTTTGGTGATGATATGGGCCGACGAGTTCGAATCTGTTCTTGACCAGTCTCGAGTTTGTCAGTAAACTCGAGAAGGTCATTAGATTCGAGTGTGCAATCAAACTCGAAAAGGGGTTTCTTCGATTCTGTGTATTCGAATCTGTCATTTTATTTGTATTATTCAATTTAAAATTAATGAAACTTGTAGAAATTCATTTGTGTTGGATTTTGTACTTGAACAAGTTCTAAATAAAAGAAATTTGAATTTAAGCAAGTTTATTGATTTTAAATAATTCTAATACTTTATCTATTGTGCAGATATGGCTGATCGAGTATTCGTGCCTAAGCATAATATGGTCATTCCCCCTGACCATCATATCTGTAACATCTGGCATTGAACCTGGTTAGCAACAACGACCTAATTAGTATTTAATGGCGAATTATAACCTAATCAGTGGTCATTAGAAATTAACCAAAGTGATTAACAAGGTTCATGAAGAAATTCAACTCAATTCGAATCAAATTCATCGGTGCGATGAATCGGGAAATCAATTAATCCGATCGATTTACGATATGAGGGATTAATTCAACTAAGTACATACTTAAATTATGATTAGTGACACTAATCAAACACTAATACAATTACTTAACATTAATTATGCAAGATTAAAACAATTCATTAAAACAATGCATCCATAAGTATTTATAAAATTACAAGAAAAGGAAAATACAATAATACATTTCTAAATACATTTATACAAATAAAAAAATACATAAATACATGTATAAATACATGTATGGCCGGATTTTAGACATATGGGGTATTAGAGTTTGACTTTTATTTTTTAATATTACTTTAAACACCATCATTTTGTTTAAAAGTGCACACAACTTTTGTCTCCCATGCTTTTCATCATTTGAAAGACCACAAATTTCTCTATAAATAGAGAGGCTTTTCATTCATTTTAAACACACCAAAATCTTCATTCCTCTCCTCATAAAACCGGCCATCATACACACACATCACAAAAATTCTTCATTCAAGTGTTCTTCAAGTGTTCTTGGTGTTCTTCAAGAGTTTTGGTGCATATCTTGCAAGGGTTTCAACTTCTACTCAAAAATCATATTCTAAATACTTCAAAGTAAGTAAATACTAACTTATTTCATCTTATATTTATGTTTATATAAGTCTTGCATAATATATACAATCACCAACAACAACAAGTTACATAAAAACTCAAGTTTATAAGTTTCTAGTTTTTATTTTTAAGTTGTTTCCTTAAATGTGCATATGAATATATGAACACATTATAAACATGTTAATATTATGAAAACATGTGTTATATATGTGTTATATAACTTTTATAACTTTTATACAAGTAGTCTTTGAATAAACAACAAGAATCATAAGTTGTTTTAAGTTTATAAACTACGGATTTTCGGCAGAAAATTTATATCGACTTAGAAAAATCATAACTAATTCATAACTCAACGAAATGAGTTGATTCTTATCTCAAAAGTTAGAACTATGTTTTAACTATAGATCTGTAATTTTTCATAATTTATTTTGAAGTTTAAGACCTCCAGAAATTATTTGGGAAACCGAAAGTTTGACAGCTCAAAAATGACCAACATAGCGTTTTTAACAAGCTTTTTCACCAACCTAAAGAACTCGAAAAATGGCCGTTCTTGATTCTAAAAATCCTTTGTATATAGTAGTTTAATGTCCTAGAAAACCAAAGTCTAAAACATTTTGGAGCTTGGTCAAAAACAGCCTCAAAGTAGGCCGAAAAACCTCCGAAAAAGCTGGAAAATTATATATATATAAACTTGACGTTTTAAGCAAATCTTATTTATAAACTTGTAATGTTGGGTGATTTAAGACATAAAAATCTATAAATATACCTATTATCATATATTAGTGATATTAAGTCCTTATTATCATTTAGGACTCGGTTAAACACCTCCGGTTTCATCACCCATCAAACAACGCACATTGCATTTTTTGCGCATATTTTGCCATCGCAATTCCGGTGAGTCTTCATAGTCCCATTTTTCACATTATTATGTTTTGGGATGAAATACATGCTTCGTTTTTATATGGACACAAAAACTTCTCGATTCTATTATGTATTACATATGTGATTTCCGCCCTTATATCATGAAATCGTTAGTTGCATTTGTTTGCAAGCGCGAATATATTGTGGATAGATCTATTGGGAGTCATGTCCCCCACTCGGGTTAGTGGTTTAGCTAACTGCGGGTGCATATATATTCAACACACGGTATTACGTATGGGAATACTGCTCGGGGCAAACTCATTCTAATTAAGCTTCGGTGACATGATGGTTTATGTAATACATCTCATGGAATTTATGATTTTATAAATTCAACTCATCTGATAATGTCCATACAACTGGTCTTTTCGCGTAAACCTATGAACTCACCAACAATTTTTGTTGACGTATTTTAGTATGTATTTTCAGGTAATTAAGGCAAGTGTGCCTTCGGATACACCAACTTTCAAGCTTCCGCATTTCATGGAGTCACATGCATATTTAGAAACTAACGGAGATTTGACTGCATTATTTTTGGACGCATTAATTATGTATTAGAATCTCTGTATTACGCGAACTTCATTCCTTTCATTTTGTAAAACATTAATACATCTTTAAATTTTAATGATGTAATATTTCGAAAACGTCCATAAAGTGGTCGTTCGTTATAATTATGGTTACGCTTCCGCACTCGTCACGTCTCGCTGCCAAACAAGGTAGCAGGGTGTGACAGATTGGTATCAAAGCCATAGTTATAGTGAACTAGGTTGCATTAGTACCTAGACTATAACTGTTACAAAAACTAAACTTTCTTCAAGAACTGTGAACACATATATGGACCCTGATGACAATAACATATCGAAATTCACCCCTAGGGAAAGGGTGTGACTAGCACAACGGGAGTCTATCCCGGTACCTGCCCATCAGCCAAGCCCGCCGCAGTAGTAACGGGCAAGCATAGGACAGTGGGGATGGATGCCTCACACTCTCCAAGAGTGGAGAAACGAAGAGGGGATCCAAATCCAGTTTGAAGTCAGAACACCATCTTCCTCTCAAGTGCCGACACTTACCTAGAAACCTATGTAACAAACGATGCCCCTGTTGGTGGCAAGGGCCGCCAGACACGACCTCCAATTTCGACAAAATCCACCAAGAGGTCGGTGAGATCTTTGCAAGGATTAAGCAGGAGGCAATGCAAACCACCAATAAACCTTAGGCCAACCAGAATACCCAGGCGATTTAACAAGACGGAATCGACGAATTGTGACAGCACCTAGCGGAGCACAAAGCCCACACTGCAGAACTAAGCCAACAACTTAACACTCTGGAGTACGAGGAAACCCCGGAGGCATCGCTTTATAGTATTTCTCTAGGCTTTACTATCTGATATATCTTAGGGTAAATAAGGCTTAAGAATTTATCAGAAAATTTTGACCATATCACATACAAAGATTAAGTATCAAGAACTTTTATGAGGAATTAAGTTTTAACTACAACTCTGCGTAGGAATAGATAAAGCTGTGACTATCTGCCTAAGAAATTTCAAACCCGTAGACTTATCCTCTTACCCCATTAGATACCACTTATGCATTTCTACTATTTGATACTGGTGCTGATAGGAGCTTTATATCCACTAAGTTCACGAAGCTGATAAATTCTATTAAGTGTTACTTATGCTATTGAGGTTGATGACAGTGAGACGCTTAAGACAAATAATATAAGTCGAGGATGCTCCTTAGAATTAGTAGGCCGACTCTTTGAAACAAACATGATACCCATCAAACTGGGAAGTGTTTACGTAGTCATAGGCATGGATTGGCTATCGAAAATCGTGTGGAAATAGTATGCAACAAGAACATAGTTCATATACCTTTAGCCAATAAGAAGGTCCTTACTATCCAACGCAAAGCAAGAAATACCAAAGTAAGCATCATCTCTAGCATTAGGACCCTGAAGTGTTGATAGAGAGGGAGCCAGAGGGAAAGCGGCTCGAAAATATTCTTATTATTTATGGATTCCCCAAAGTTTTTCCAGAACACTTACCTGAACTCCCAACATCGAGGCAAGTCAAATTCAAAAATAGGCCTAGTATCAGGTGCGGTACCAGTGGCTCGAGCACCATGCCGATTAGCCCCATCAATAGTGTAAGAATCGTCCAACCAACTATAGGAGCTCTTAGATAAAGGGCCTATCAAACCGAGTTCCTGGCTTTTGAGGAGCTCCAGTTTTGTTCATAATGGAGAAGGATGGAACTTTCGGGATGTGCATCAATTACCGAGAAATTAAATAAGCTAAAAGAACCAATACCCACTTCCAAGGATCAATGACTTGTTTGACAAAACTCCAAGAATTAAGCTTCTATTCGAAGATCGTCCTTAGGTCTGGTTATCATCAGGTTAGAGTTCACAAGAAAGATATTCCAAAGACAGCTTTCAGATTCCGTTTCGGTCATCATAAATTCCTATTAATGCCGTTTGGATTAACCAGTGTCCCCAACGGTACTCATGGACCTCATCGGGTGTGCAAACCTTATTTAGACAAATTCGTGATTGTATTCATGAATGACTTTTAATCTACTCACGAAACGAGAAGGAGCATGAGCAACATTTAAGACTGATTCTGGAATTATCGGAGAAAGAACAACTATATGCTAAGCTTTCTAAATTTGACTTTTAGTTAGGAGAGGTGAAATCCCTCGGTCACGTGAACAATAGTAAAGGAATCCAAGTCGACCCCGCAAAGATCGAGGCTATCAGGAATTGGTCAACTCTTAGAACCCCCATAGAGATACGACAGTCCATAAGACTTGCCACTTATTATAAGCAATTTTCTCAAAGATCACCAGAACTCTAACAAAACTGACCCAAAAAGAGATTAAGTATGATTGGAGCAAGGATCAGGAGATATCATTTCAGTTATTAAAGCACAAACTGTGCAGCGCGCCTATTTTGTCCATACCTAAGAGGAACGAGAAATTTATAGATTACTATGACACTTCACACAATGGGTTATGCTTTATGAAAACTTAAGGTTCACTAGGTGATTTACACAACGTATGATCTGGATCTTGAAGCAGTAGTCTTTATCCTTGGAGACATTAGTTGTACGGTATGAAGTGTATTGTATTCACAGACCATAAGAGCCTCCAACACATCTTGAACCAGAAAGAGTCGAATACGAAGTAGTACCATTGGATGGAACTAGTAAGTAATGGCAACCGTGAAAATTCGTTATCACCTGAGGAAAACTAAGGAGCTAAGCCGTTTAGAGTACAAGTGGATAAATAGTTTAGAATAAGGGCTAATAAAAGTCGATAATTCATGAATAGAATCTGATTACTCTGTTTGGTGGAATAAGAAAGCTGGCTATGGATGAAGGACACAAATTAAGATATGTCGTTCACCCCGGATCGAATAAAATGTATCATGACCTTAAGAAACTATACGGGAAGCCTATCATGAAGAATGACATTGCCAAATCGGTCAGAAAATTCCTAACACGCTCCAAAGTTAAGATAAACCATCAGAAACCATTTGGGTAATAGTCGACAACCAAAAAAAAAAAAATCCGCGCGTTCCTACCAATCAAGATGAACATCAGGATGAATAAGCTAGTCCAAACGTACCTCAAGGAAGTCGTCTCCGAACACGGAGTGCCTATTATAATCATTTTGATATGGATAGCAAATCTACAGCTAAGCTTTTGGCAATTATTATAGCAAACTGTGGATACAAACCTGGACCTGAGTACCACATATCACTCTCAGACCAATGGTCAGAATAATAGAACGATCCAAACCCTAGAACGTACATTAAGAGCCTGTGTAATGGATACTTATTTACCTTAGTGGAATTATCGTACTACAATAGCTATCACTCAAGTATTAAAGCTGCTCCGTTTGAGGCCCTCTACGGGCAAAAGTGTCGATCACCGATTTATTGGGAAGAAGTGGGAAACGGCCAAATCATTGGCGTTAAGATCATTCACAAAACTACCGAAAGGATAGTACGATTGCGGAACTGACTAAAAGTTGCCCGCAATTGTCAGAAAGTTATGCAGATGTAGGAAGAAAATCCCTTGAATTCTAATTAGGAGAACGAGTACCAATGAAACTCTCGCCATGGAAGGGTGTGATACGATTTGGAAAATAAGGAAAAACTAAACCCTCGATACATTGGCAATGCAAAGTCTTAAGGGGAATTGGACTCGTAGCTTATCGTTTAGAGTTACCACCAGAGCTTAGCAGCATGCACAATACCTTCCATGTATCCAATATGAAGAAGTGTTTGTTAGAGGAGACACTTGTTACCCCCTTGAAAGAGATCCAGCGAACTGATAAACTTCGCTTCACCAAAGAGCCGGTTGAAATCATGGACCGTAAGGTCAAAGGATTGAAGCACAGTTGTATACCCATCCTCAAGGTCAGATGGAATTCTAGACATGGACCACAATTCACTTAGGCATGCAAAGGCTAGTTTAAGCAAAGATACTCTCATCTACTCTTAAGTAACAATACACCTGAGGAAACAGGATAAAATTTCGGGACGAAATTCCCTTAACAGGGGGAGACTGTAACATCCGGCATTGAACCTGGTTAGCAACAACGACCTAATTAGTATTTAGTGGCCAATTATAACCTAATCAGTGGTCATTAGAAATTAACCAAAGTGATTAACAAGGTTCATGAAGAAATTCAACTCAATTCGAATCAAATTAATCGGTGCGATGAATCGGGAAATCAATTAATCCGATCGATTTACGATATGAGGGATTAATTCAACTAAGTACATACTTAAATTATGATTAGTGACACTAATCAAACACTAATACAATTACTTAACATTAATTATGCAAGATTAAAACAATTCATTAAAACAATGCATCCATAAGTATTTATAAAATTACAAGAAAAGGAAAATACAATAATACATTTCTAAATACATTTATACAAATAAAAAAAACATAAATACATGTATAAATACATGTATGGCCGGATTTTAGACATATGGGGTATTAGAGTTTGACTTTTATTTTTTAATATTACTTTAAACACCATCATTTTGTTTAAAAGTGCACACAACTTTTGTCTCCCATGCTTTTCATCATTTGAAAGACCACAAATTTCTCTATAAATAGAGAGGCTTTTCATTCATTTTAAACACACCAAAATCTTCATTCCTCTCCTCATAAAACTGGCCATCATACACACACATCACAAAAATTCTTCATTCAAGTGTTCTTCAAGTGTTCTTGGTGTTCTTCAAGAGTTTTGGTGCATATCTTGCAAGGGTTTCAACTTCTACTCAAAAATCATATTCTAAATACTTCAAAGTAAGTAAATACTAACTTATTTCATCTTATATTTATGTTTATATAAGTCTTGCATAATATATACAATCACCAACAACAACAAGTTACATAAAAACTCAAGTTTATAAGTTTCTAGTTTTTATTTTTAAGTTGTTTCCTTAAATGTGCATATGAATATATGAACACATTATAAACATGTTAATATTATGAAAACATGTGTTATATATGTGTTATATAACTTTTATAACTTTTATACAAGTAATCTTTGAATAAACAACAAGAATCATAAGTTGTTTTAAGTTTATAAACTACGGATTTTCGGCAGAAAAATTTATATCGACTTAGAAAAATCATAACTAATTCATAACTCAACGAAATGAGTTGATTCTTGTCTCAAAAGTTAGATCTATGTCTTAACTATAGATCTGTAATTTTTCATAATTTATTTTGAAGTTTAAGACCTCCAGAAAGTATTTGGGAAACCGAAAGTTTGACAGCTCAAAAATGGCCAACATAGCGTTTTTAACAAGCTTTTTCACCAACCTAAACAACTCGAAAAATGGCCGTTCTTGATTCTAAAAATCCTTTGTATATAGTAGTTTAATGACCTAGAAAACCAAAGTCTAAAACATTTTGGAGCTTGGTCAAAAACAGCCTCAAAGTAGGCCGAAAAACCTCCGAAAAAGCTGGAAAATTATATATATATAAACTTGACGTTTTAAGCAAATCTTATTTATAAACTTGTAATGTTGGGTGATTTAAGACATAAATATCTATAAATATACCTATTATCATATATTAGTGATATTAAGTCCTTATTATCATTTAGGACTCGGTTAAACACCTCCGGTTTCATCACCCATCAAACAACGCACATTGCATTTTTTTGCGCATATTTTGCCATCGCAATTCCGGTGAGTCTTCATAGTCCCACTTTTCACATTATTATGTTTTGGGATGAAATACATGCTTCGTTTTTATATGGACACAAAAACTTCTCGATTCTATTATGTATTACATATGTGATCTCCGCCCTTATATCATGAAATCGTTAGTTGCAGTTGTTTGCAAGCGCGAATATATTTGGATAGATCTATTGGGAGTCATGTCCCCCACTCGGGTTAGTGGTTTAGCTAACTGCGGGTGCATATATATTCAACACACGGTATTACGTATGGGAATACTGCTCGGGGCAAACTCATTCTAATTAAGCTTCGGTGACATGATGGTTCATGTAATACATCTCATGGAATTTATGATTTTATAAATTCAACTCATCTGATAATGTCCATAAAACTGGTCTTTTCGCGTAAACCTATGAACTCACCAACAATTTTTGTTGACGTATTTTAGTATGTATTTTCAGGTAATTAAGGCAAGTGTGCCTTCGGATACACCAACTTTCAAGCTTCCGCATTTCATGGAGTCGCATGCATATTTCGAAACTAACGGAGATTTGACTGCATTATTTTTGGACGCATTAATTATGTATTAGAATCTCTGTATTACGCGAACTTCATTCCTTTCATTTTGTAAAACATTAATACATCTTTAAATTTTAATGATGTAATATTTCGAAAACGTCCATATAGTGGTTGTTCGTTATAATTATGGTTACGCTTCCGCACTCGTCACGTCTCGCTGCCAAACAAGGTAGCAGGGTGTGACAATATCCCTGAGGCACAGGGTTTCCGTTAGATGATGGATTTCCTAGTGGAATCTAGGATTGCGTATGCATTGTCCCATAACATCCAAATCGTGATTCCATATGTACGGCAGTTTTACGAACATCTGCAAGTTGATTGTACCGTCACCCCAACTGTGCTAAGGACAAGGATAGCCGGACAACCGTTAGTGTTTTCTGCTGATATGCTGCGTCAGGTTCTGCAGCTAGGATCTCAGGAAGAAGAGTCTGGGCCTATAGACTTTCCCTTAAGTATTAGGCAAGCAGCTTTTCTGAGGATGGGTTACAGCTTGGATGTTACTAAAACATCGTATATGAAGAGTGGGCTAATAGGTCAATGGAGATTTTTGGCACATGTGTTTATGGTCTGTTTTGCGGCCAAGAAAGATGGGTTCGATTATATTGTCTCGAAGATCCAATCCGGGATGATCGCTTTAGTTTATAATCGGAGCTTCAGCTTTTCTGAAATGTTTTTCTCAGAATTTGTTCACCAAATCACGGCTCCGGAGCAGCTACGATTTCTCCTATATCCTCGTTTCATAATGATTCTCATCCGGCACTTCTTGCCTAATTTGCCGCAGCAAAATGAGATTCAGAGTGTAGCGGTGATTGACAAAAGGATTTTCGCTGACTGTTCTGCGCATAGAGGAAGGTTGGCAGTTCCAGTCGAACGACCATTGTTTGGGGCAGTTATAGACAGGAACTTTGAAGCACCGGATAATGCCAACTGGGCAGGTGAAGTAGAGGTTCAACTTCGACAGCCACAACAACAGCAGCAACAACCGCGTGCTCAGCAACAGCGGAGACGCCAAAGAGCTACCGCGAGTCAAACTCAGTCAACTAGGCCTTCTACAAGTCAACAGCAAGAGGCACAAGAGGCAGGCCCTTCAAATGTACCAATTGAATCTGAATTGTTGTGTCAAACACTGCATGAAATTTGGGAAGCTGGTCCTCATGCCAAGAAGAAATATCTGCAGCGTTAATTGGAGAATTGCTAGAGCCTCCAGAGGGAGAAGATGATGTCTTGAGGGAAATTGATGAATATGAACCGGAGCAAACAGGTAATGACTTGTCATCGTCAGCAACTGAGTCAGAAGATATGGAGAAGATAGAGGTTGAAGCTCCAGAGTCCGTATCTACAGAACCTCCTGTTCAAATGGGAACTTATGGATCAAGGTTAGTAGTGTCTGAAGAAGCTTCAAGGCGGCGAGCATCACGAGAGTCTGATGACTCTGATTTTGAAGAAGAAGAGGTCGCTCCATTAGTGACGAGGCAAAGGGCTAAGCGTCATCGGTTTATGCAAGGAACTTCCGCAGCTTCAGCCACACAGCCTGAAGTATCTCAATCTCCAGCTACTCCAACTACCATTCCACCATCACAACCACATGTTGAACCGTACATCCCATCGCCCATCATTCCGACTCCAATTCAATCCATCCCATCCACCTCATCCACATACACAGAAAATCAAAGGTTTTTGCAGCTAAAAGCTCGAGTTGACTTCCAACAGATCCAGATCTTAGGCCTAACGACGGCAATCGGTGAGATTCAGAAGCACAATGCAAATCTAAATAACGAGAATGCCGATCTGAAAAAGATAGTGGACAAAGTACAGGAAGAGAATTTGGAGCTAAAAACTTTTGTCGCTGATCAAGCAGCTGAACTAAGATCGATGCGCTCCCTGGTTGAGCAATTAATGAAAAATATACAGGCTCAGGGGGAGACATCCTGTCGTGATCAAGTGGAGCGGCCGAGGGATGATGATAATGATGAAGATGACCACGGCAATGATCCCAGCACGGAAAGACAGAATGAGCCAGTAGATTTTTCTACTGCTCAGGATGCTCAGTCTCAGGGGGAGCCGAGTCAATCAGGAGCTAAAGAAGGAGAGGCCAGTTCGTCCAAACCTACAGAGTCTGAGATAAATGAGATGATTGATGCACTTATGGATCTCGACGACGACCCGATGGACTTGGGCTTTGACTTTGAGGATGATCTGGAGGAACTAGAAGAGGGAGAATTTGTTCCTGAAGACATAACGGATTGGAAGTCCGATGATGAGGTTTATGCTAACGATGATGATGAAGCCAATGAGATCATCGTTCAGCAAAATCCAATCACTGATACGTATGTGATAGAAGGAAATGATGTTGTTAACATAGAAGTAGTCAATGTTGCTTTAAATGTTGATTCATCAATAGAAGAACCTGCCAAAGAGCTGACCAATGAAGAAAAAAGAAAGCTATGGTTCAGGCCATAGCAGAAGGAGTTAGAGCTGAAGAAGAAGATGAGGGTGCCGGGTACTGGAAAGCTGTCAGGAAGCATATTAAGCTGGTTCTTTGATCGGGAACTGCAGCTATTCATAATCAAAAGAAAAGATGGGCTCCAGTACCTTAGAAGATCTCTGAAAGTATTCAACTCATTGCCGAAGATTGAGATAAAAGCGTTAGCTTGGAAAGAACTAATCAATATCGGTAACGACCCTTACTGTCAGGATCTAAAACTGAATAACCAAGACTAACTGATTTGAATTTATCAGAGTATAAATCAATAATCTTGCTTTGAATCAAAGTTTAATTAAGAAGTTTGCGGAATAACACTTAATTATTTTAACAAAAACTTTCAGAATCAATAATGAATAAAACACAAGAAGTAGTAAAGACTGTTTGTATTGCTGAATTCAATGATTACAATCACCTCTAATCTGTTTGATTAGACGAAGAACACAGACTGTTCTTAGAGTTTTACAACCTTAGAGGCTTATGAAAACTTAATCAACAAAGCAATTATAGACTCAAATATGCAGAAAACTCCTATACAATAGAATGACCTATTCTATGTATTTATATTGCTTCTTGATATGTTTCCTTGACGAACTATGACTTCTCTGATAGTAGATATGCTGGAATCTTTGAGTATATATCTTTTCCTGAAAATCAGCACTTTCTGTTTATGAAACTGTTGAGCAGCTTGAATCACTTGACAGCATGAACCGAGCAGCTCGAGTTGATTTACTCTGGCAGCTTGAACTTTTACACTGGCAGCTCGAGTTTCTTCAACAAGCAGCATGAACTTTGGATTTACATAAAAACTCTACTAACAGTTTGAGAAGTCTAACTAACAGCTTGAACCTACTTAAACTATTTCCCAACAATCTCCCCCTAACTTAAATTCTTTACACAAGACTTTAAGTTCTATACAAAAATGGAAATGAATAAGTAAACTGTTATTTACAAACCAAGGCTTTCAAAAACTTATAACTGTGCAAGTTTCAGATCTATAGCCTTCAAAAATTCTCTCTTCATATCATCTCTATCACATGATATTCTAACAGATTTTATCTGAAGTAGCATATCTTTTGGTAAATCAAAAAAATTCAAGATTGAAGAATATACCAGACCCATCTGAGAATTTGATTCTGTATGTCCTTGACTTGACAAACAGATCAACTTGCTTTACCTTTGTCCCTTTCTTCACAGCATCCTCTATCTCTTTCCTTGCAGATTCAGAGTCAACAATTGATTTTAGATCTTTAATAATTTGCTTCACTTGTGGTAGAGCAGATCTAACTTGTGTCACAGACCCTATATTATGCATCTTTGTTAGCTCATCTCTGGTCAACTTCTGAACCATTTGCCAAAATGTATCAAATTCTTCTTCTGGTCCAGACTCTCTTCTTACAACAAACTTGACTCTTAAGTCACGGTCGTCCAGTGACTTGGCATACCAGTAATTGATCAGAGGCTTTGTAAAATCATGCTGATCAATCAGTTTCTCTATCTCCATTGCTTTTTGCAGTTGTTGGTCAAACAACACTCTTTTAACTTGATGTAGCTTTGCTTGTGATGATGGCTCAGATGTAGGAATAGAAGCAACAGCTTGATCAGTAGGAGCAGGAGCACTGGCAGCAGCTTCAGTTTGAACTGATTCCTTTGATGGTTGGACTTCTTGGGAGGCTTTTGTTCTCTTTCTTTTCTCCATTTCTTTGTCATGAATCTCCTGCAGCTTTTCAGTAGTCATGGACTGAGCCATTTTCTTTGGAATACCTGCTGCAAAGGCAAAATTGATTAGAAATCTTCTGTGCTCAGCCTTGGAGTGCCCTATTGGCAGCTTCCTCTTCTTTTCTCCTTGTTTACCCACAAACCCCTTTAGGTAATCACCTAAGGTCTCATCATCATCTATTGGGGGCTGGGCTTGCTGATCTAATTCTTTGTCCAGTTCTTCTGCTAATTTCTTGGCAACTTCAGCATCAAAGGCAATCTGGGCTTCTTTGGAGGAAAATTTGTGCTTTGGAGACTCAATAAGAATGCCCTTGCCCTTGTCTTTTGCAGAAGAGGATGTTGCTTGGACTGTACTGGATGGAGCTTGAACCCTTTCCCTTATGACAACTCCAGTTAGTTTTGGGGCAGCAGCTTGAGCTTCTAGGCTAACAGCTTGAGAAGCTGTTGGGACTGCTAGCCTAGAAGGTGGGACTGTTGATGCTTCTAGGACTGATGTTATTGGAGCTGCTTGGACTGATTCAGGAACCTCCTGATTCTCCCCCTTTTTGGAAGCATTGGTTTGGTCAGGAGGACCTACAACCTTTGCCCCTTGGGTTTGAATCAACTGCTATAGTTTCATGATCTTATTTCCACAGAGGGTAAACCCTTTGTGTAGATAATCCATTTTTTTATTTTGAGTCGCCTCTGCCTGCTTGAGTGCAAATATCTGAGCTCCCTGTGCAGCAATGATGGACATTTGGTATTCCAACATAGCTACAACAGGTTTCAGTTTGGGATCCGTTAACAGCATGAGTTGCAGACTAGTCTCAAGATCAGAAAACACCTGTGGTGCCTGTGATCTATCACTGACATTAATACCAGAAGTAGTAACTTCTGGGCCCCTCTGTTCTTGGTTCTGGGGACTTCCAGCTTGTGTTGGCACACTGGCTGTTTCCATGGGTGTGGTCTTTGTCCTGTGCCTCTTTTGCAGAAACAGCAGTAGTGCCAGCCACAGAACCCATATGAACAGTCTCTGAAGAGATGTTCACCTCCTGAGTGAGGATGGGAGTTTCCTCAATTGGTTCCCTTTGGATATTCTGTGCAGAAGTGTCCTCCTGCACAGGGATATATGGCTCTAGTCTGAGGGAGGAGGAGGAAGGAGCTCCTGGTCCCCTTTTCCTTTTATATAGAAATTTTAGTAGGCGTGTTAGCTGTACAAAAGGATCAGAAGGAAGTTGTGTATCATGAGGAGTGGGTTGGGGTCCTGGGGGTGTAGCAGTGATGTTAGGCTGAGCCTGCTCAGGACCCTCTCCTCTGTTTCTTGGAATGATGTTCATCATTGCAGAAGGCAATGGAACATCAACGCTTAAAAAATTGGCACTTTGTTTCAAAAGTCTCTTTATAGAGGATAGTGAGTGCCTGTGAGAAACATGTATCCTTTTGTGTAGATGAGAAGTGGTGCAAGTGTGTGCAATGATTTCTGCCAAAAATCTGGGATACATCAAAAATTTCCCACTCTTTAGGGAATGATGCCTTAACATCCCCTGAAAAATCATGTTAGAAAAATTGAACCGTTGGCCTGTTGAAAAGCACACTAAGGCAGTGGCAATATTAGAAGAAAATTCGGACCAACCAGTTCTTTTGGGGCTCATACACTGCTGAATAATATGTACAAGGTATTTCCATTTAGGAGAAAAATGGGCTTTTAAGAAAGTAAAAGAATCAGCAGGACCCCTATAGCCTATATCATAAAGACCAGTATGTAAAACATCAAGGGTTAGGTCTGTTATACCTGTGGCATCTTGAAGATGCAAATGGCGCCGAATGGATTCCTCAGTAATGGTGATGGGAGTGCCATCAATCTTGGATAGTATAGAAGGAATTCCATTGGTGGATTGAACAGTGGCATGGTTCCAGAACTGTTCGATATGCGATATGTATATGGTGGGGTTTATATTGAGTGCATGATGGATATGGGAGTGACGAAGAAAGTCCATCATGTTATGGAATGGTTGAAGGTCTGAGTGCTTTAGAGAGTAGGGAAGACAGTTGTGTTCCTTAACAAACTCCATTGAAGATCAAACAAAAGGTTTAGGGTTTGCAAAGAAGTGTGTGTGAATCGTTCAGAGGGAAGAGAAAGGCCGTGGAAGAAAATTTTGTAACTGGTAGTTACAACTGAACGAAACTGGGACCTTTAAAGGTTTTGAAAAAGGTTGGGTCCCGCGCACACACATTTTAAAAATTACCTAACTACCCTGCACACTTTGACAGATCAAGTGAATAACTAGCAGTCCGAGAAAATGAACTAGCAGCTTGAGAAAATACTCAAGCTGTTAGTTGAAAATTATGCATCTTTTCAATGGAACAGTGACTCCCCCTTAAATAAGCATACTAGTTAGATAATAATGAAAACAAATTAATCCATGTTTACCATACCAATATTTGATACCAGGAAAGTGAACCTTCCTACATCAAAAGGTTTTGTAAATAGATCAGCTAACTGATCATCAATATGTATTTTGGTAACTTGGATTAACTTCTTTTCATTACAATCTCTTATAAAGTGAAATCTGATTTCTATATGCTTGGTTTTTGGGAATTTCACTGGATTTTGCACAATGCTGATTGCACTTGAATTGTCAATATAAATAGGATTGGATAAGAAATTCATACCATAGTCTCTTAGCTGATTTTGGATCCACATTACCTGTGAGCAGCAGCTTGCAGCTGCTACATATTCTGCTTCAGTGGAAGATGTGGACACAGTTGTCTACTTTTTGCATTGCCAAGAGACCAGTCTTGCTCCTAAGTATTGACATCCACCAGTTGTGGATTTTCTGTCAATGTTGCATCCACCATAATTACTGTCAGAATAAGCAGTTAGTACAAGGGGAGAGTCTTTCGGATACCATAGGCCTAAGT
The DNA here is from genome assembly GCA_020465985.1 of Centrapalus pauciflorus. Lineage (NCBI taxonomy): Eukaryota > Viridiplantae > Streptophyta > Magnoliopsida > Asterales > Asteraceae > Centrapalus > Centrapalus pauciflorus. The sequence continues at coordinate 201,559 of JAANYP010008911.1, read as the reverse complement.
GTGGTTGGCCTTTAAGGTATCTAAAGATTCTCTTAACAGCAACCAGGTGAGAATCCTTTGGAGAGCATTGAAACCTAGCACACACACAGACAGCAAATATAATATCAGGTCTAGAAGATGTTAGATACATAAGTGATCCTATGAGAGATCTGTATAAATGTATGTCCACATCTATGCCATCTTTGTCTGTATGAAGCTGCTTGTGAGGATCCATTGGAGTGCTTGCAGCTTTGGTGTCTTGATACCCAAACTTGTCCAGTATGTCGTTTACATACTTTGATTGGCTTATGAAAAGTCCAGTGGGCTTCTGCTTGACTTGTAATCCCAGAAAGAAAGTGAGTTCTCCCATTGAACTCATTTGAAACTTTTTGTGCATTAAAGCTTCAAACTCTTTGCACAGACAGTCATTTGTTGAGCCAAAGATAATGTCATCAACATATATTTGGACAAGCAGAATCTCATCTTTGATAGACTTAGTGAAAAGTGTTTTGTCCAGGGTGCCTCTCTTGAATCCATTCTGTAGAAGGTAGGATGACAGAGTGTCATACCATGCTCTGGGGGCTTGATGGAGACCATAGAGAGCCTTGTCTAGCTTGTAAACCCTGTCTGTATACTTGTAGTCTTCAAAACCAGGAGGTTGACACACATATACCTCCTCTTCAATTGTTCCATACAGAAAAGCAGACTTCACATCCATTTGATACACTTTGAAACCTTTGAAGCTTGCATAGGCCAAAAATAGTCTGATGGCTTTAATTCTTGCTACTGGAGCAAATACATCATCATAATCTATGCCTTCTTCTTGAGTGTAACCTTGTGCTACTAGCCTTGCTTTATTCTTGATGACTATCCCTCTCTCATCTTTCTTGTTTCTGAACACCCATCTTGTACCAATTGCTCTCTTACCTTTAGGAAGATCCACCAGAGTCCATACATTCTGAATCTTGAACTGTAGAAGCTCTTCTTGCATAGCCTCAATCCAAGATGAATCTTTTAAGGCTTCTGATGCCTTTTTAGGTTCTAGTTGAGACATGAAACAAGCATTCTCAAAGGCAGCAAGACTGAATTCAGGAACTGCTTGTTCAGCAGCAGCAGTCTCATTTTGAACCATTTTCCTTGTTTGTACAGGAGTGCTTGGATCACCCAGTATTTGATTGAGAGGATAATACTTGTGAACTCTTAGTGTAGGCTCTCTCTCTGTCTGAAAAGAGGATCCAAGATTTGTATCATCTCCATCAGGTGCAGTGAATGATTCAATTTCTGGAACAGCATGACTTGAGTCTGGGATTGTTTCCCTTTGTGTTGGAGCTGTTCTCTCAGGACTTGGGAGTGGCACTTCAGTGTCTGGATTTGTGTCATGTTGAGCATTCAGGACCCCTGGAGGATCACAGGACAGAAGTGGTATAGTGGTGTAATCATCCCAACTTGTTGATTCTGCAGCAGTCTGAAACTTTGTGCCAACAGCTTGAGATTTTGTATTGGCAGCATGAGAATTTGTGGTAGCAGCTTCAATCCTGTATGCATCAGCTTCTACAGTATACTCAACAAAGCTCAGAGAATTTGTTAGTGAATCTAAATCAAACAACCAATCAGGACCAGTACCTTTGATATTTGCAGTATGTTCATTAAATTCAACATTGGCACTTTCTTCAATGGTTTTAGACACACTGTTATATACTCTATAGGCTTTGCTTTGATTTGAGTATCCTACAAAGAATCCTTCTTCAGCCTTACTTTCAAATTTTCCTATGTGAGTCTTAGTGTGAAGAATAGTACATGGACATCCAAAAGGCTTGAAGAAAGCTATTAGGGGACTTCTGTTATGGAATAACTCATAGGGAGTTTTCCCTTGTGATTGGACAACTTGAACCCTATTCAGAACATAACAGGCTGTATTGACAGCTTCTGCCCAGAAAGTCATTGGCAGATTTGAATCAGCTAACATTAATCTAGCAGCCTCAATTAATGTTCTGTTCTTTCTTTCAGCTACACCATTTTGCTGTGGTGTTCTTGGTGCACTATATTGTCTAGCAATGCCTTTGGACTCACAGAAACTGTTTAGAATGTGATTTTTAAATTCTGTTCCATTGTCTGATCTTATCACTTTAACTTTTGAGTTGGATTGGTTTTCTATCTTAAGGATAAAAGACTTAACTAGCTCAGCAGTTTCATCTTTGGACCTAAGAAAGTAAACCCAAGTAAATCTGGTGAAATCATCAACAATAACTAAACAGTAAGCCCTTTTATTCAAACTCAAAACAGATGTCGGAACAAATAGATCCATATGAAGCAACTGAAGAACAGATGAGATTGAATTTACTTCTTTGGCCTTATGAGAAGTTTTGTGTTGCTTGCCTTTAAGACATGCTACACAATGATCATCACAGATGAACTCCTTTTGTGGTAAGCCTCTTACCAGATTCTTTTTGACTAAAACATTCATGGACTTGAAGTTCATGTGACACATCCTTCTATGCCAAAGAGCAGAATCATTGGATGATGCTTTGGATATCAAACAGCTTAAAGTATTTGATTTAGATAAAAGATCTGTGTCCAGACAGTAAACATTATCCTTTCTTGGTGTTCTTAGTAAAACAAGATTTTCAGGAATTTTGAAATCGTTTGAAAGCACAATGCACTCAGAATCTGTAAACAGAACAATGTTTTGTTTGTCACAGATTTGAGAGACACTTAATAAATTGTACTTAAGCTGTTCAACATACAAAACATCATGGAATTTCATGTTGCCTGCATTCACAGTACCTTTACCTGTAACCTTACCTCCTTTTGAGTTGCCTCCAAATGCAACAAATCCTCCATCAAAGCCTTTGAAATTTGACAAGCACTCAGAATTGCCTGTCATATGCCTAGAGCATCCACTGTCCGAATGCCATCTTGTTTTATGAGGAGACCTGTGGTTGCCCTACACAAATAACAGCTCAGTCAGTAGTGGAGTAAACTCAAACCAAATTGGTTTTGGGTTGGCCTTGCATATTGACACAACTAAACACTGTTTTTGACTTTTTATATTTTGTGAGATCTACTGATGGAGTTTTTGGAGAGTATTTAGTGAGGATATGAGGTATCCAGTTATTTTGATCATCTTTTCTTCTAACAGTCTCAGATGATTCACTAGCAGTTCCAGAATGATGCTTAACAGTCTGATCTGTGATTTTAGTGCTAACAGCTTCAGATTTTGCACTAACAGCTTCAGAAGTTGGCTTAGCAGTTTGATCTTTTGCATCAGCAGTTTGATCTGAGGATCTGTCCTTGACACACCATATTTGTTTAAAACTTGATTTAGGCTTTGCCAAAACTTGTTTTTGATGTGTGGACTGTTTTTTATTAACTTTTGAAAGCCTGTGATCAACTGTTTTCTTTGGAACTGATGTGGAAGGTTTTACGTTTGATGTTTTGCCTGAGCAGGATTTGATTTTGTTTGATTCACAGTCTATTTTGCAACAGCTGGTTTATAAAAACAATCATTGGCCAGGTGATTTTTTCTGCCACAGTGAAAACACCTTTTGACTATTTGAATTGGAGAACCAGATTTTTTTGACACTTTCTGGTTCTTGTTCCTCTGATTTCCCCTTACCTGCTGTTGTTTGGGAAATTTTTGAACACCATGCTTTTGGCATGTGCAGACAGGAACAATTTTACCTCTTTTATTTCCCTTTGAAGAAGATGCAGTGTTACAGTTAGAATGTACAGAAACTTGTGGAGTAGCATTGCATACACTCATCTTTTCTTTTCCTTTCTTACTAGGAGCTTGGATCTCTAAGGGTGCACTCATTGTTTTGTGGTCTTTCTCAACTGCTATACAGTCACAGTCTCCTTTTTGAATCTGATCTTCTTTTGATTCAAGACTGTTATCAAGGATAGGATCTACAATAGTCATAGACTCATCTAGTGGTTCATTGACAAGTCTATCAGCAACCTCACTCATTGGATGAATGTACTTGTTGTTGTATGGAGGTGGAGTAGCCCTGTATCATATGCCTTCTTTAGGATTAACCTGAGATTTTACCCTATCTTTAAATTGGACTTCCATTAGGTGTTCCAGCTTTTGATTTTCCAACTTAAAGTTACCTAGATCTATGTTAACAGATTCTAGTTTCTTATTAGCCTCTAACACCTTTTGTTCAGTCTCTTCTACCTTTTTATTCAGAGATTCTATTTTCTTATTTAGCTCCTTTTTCTCCCACTCATGATATGTTCTATCATATCCCATTTGAATCTCATTATCCTTATAGTCATTGATCTGTTTTTCAAGATCTTCTATGGCTTGCATATATTCATATCTCCTTTCTTCCATCTTAGCTAGAGTTTTGCACATGCTCTCATTATGATCTCTGTACTTTTTAACCATATTTTTGCATGATTGAGAGCAGAGTTTAGAATTTACCTCAGATGGTAGTTCAGTGGAGGAGACAATTGATGTTTCTGCCATTAGAGCTTGATTTTGAAACTCTTCCTCTGTCTGATCACTCCAGTCAAACACATTGTCTTCTTGAGAGACAAGTGCTGTTGATGATGATGTCTGATTGGGCTGTGAAGTCCTTGATGACCGTTGACCTTGAGATCTACATTCTCTGGCAAAGCGACCAAGTTTATGACATTTATAGCATTCAACTTTTGATTTATCAAAAGCTGGTTTGCCTTCTGTTCTGGCTTGAAAGTTGGTCCTTCCAGTTCTTTTAAGAAACCTTTTGGCCCTCATGGTCAACATTGCATGTTGCCACTTTAGATCCATCTCTTCAAGATCATTTGGATGAATTTGTTCTAAATCTTCAGCATTTAGAGCAAATAGTCCATCATTGGCAACAAAAGCCTCATAGTGAGCTTCAGCAAAGTTGCCATCACCACTTGAAAAGGAATCACTGCTATTAGATTTATCAGAAGACAGAAGAGCAGTATTATGATTATAAGAAAAGGATTTCTTTTTAGCATCAATCTCAGTCTCAAACACTCTTAGACTGTTATACAGATCATCCAGTTCTATCTCATCAAGAGTGTCTTTTGTTCTCCATTGTGCAGCATAGACTGTCCATTCTTCTCCAAGAGATCTGAGAAACTTTCTGTTGACTTCATCTTGATCCAGATTGACTTTTGCACTTTCCAGTTCACTTATCAGTTTGTTGAACCTGTCAAAAATTTGAGTAAGGTTTTCATTCTTGCCACCAGAAAAGTTCTCATACTGCTGTTTCAAGAGATCCTTTTGATTTCTCTTGGTACTGGCATTACCAGCAAATCTTTTCTCTAAGGCATTCCAAAGAGAATGAGCAGTATAAAACTTTTTGAACTGATGTTGATAAGCATTTGGAATGGCTATTTGTAAAAGTGTAAGTGCTTTCACTTCATTCATTCTAGCCTTCCTTTCAAGTTCAGTTTTTGGAGGAGTTTTGACTGGTTTTCCTTCACCATCAAGTTCTGGATCAACTACAGGAGGAAATTCAAAAGCTTCCCATATGGCATAGTCAATAAATTGGATATGCTGTTGAATCCTGAGTTTCCACATCTCAAACTCAGTGGGCTTGAGCATAGGCACTTTGAGTCCTTGCCCAGATCCACTGCTGCTATTTTCAAATTCCATTGCAAAAGATTAAAAATTTAAAGAAAATTTTTCGACTTTGAAAAACAAAGAACGACCTGTGACTCTTATACCACTTGTCAGGATCTAAAACTGAATAACCAAGACTAACTGATTTGAATTTATCAGAGTATAAATCAATAATCTTGCTTTGAATCAAAGTTTAATTAAGAAGTTTGCGGAATAAAACTTAATTATTTTAACAAAAACATTCAGAATCAATAATGAATAAAACACAAGAAGTAGTAAAGACTGTTTGTATTGCTGAATTCAATGATTACAATCACCTCTAATCCGTTTGATTAGACGAAGAACACAGACTGTTCTTAGGGTTTTACAACCTTAGAGGCTTATGAAAACTTAATCAACAAAGCAATTACAGACTCAAATATGTAGAAAACTCTTATACAATAGAATGACCTATTCTATGTATTTATATTGCTTCTTGATATGTTTCCTTGACGAACTATGACTTCTCTGATAGTAGATATGCTGGAATCTTTGAGTATATATCTTTTCCTGAAAATCAGCACTTTCTGTTTATGAAACTGTTGAGCAGCTTGAATCACTTGACAACATGAACCGAGCAGCTCGAGTTGATTTACTCTGGCAGCTTGAACTTTTACACTGGCAGCTCAAGTTTCTTCAACTAGCAGCATGAACTTTGGATTTACATAAAAACTCTACTATCAGTTTGAGAAGTCTAACTAACAGCTTGAACCTACTTAAACTATTTCCCAACAATGCGCATGAACCTTTTATAACTATTCTGATTCAAAAAGATGGTTCCCGGCTGCCCCCCAACAAAACTTTATAAGCTGGATAATGGTCTAGTAGAAAATATCTTGTTCTGGTGCTTTTAGAACAACTATAACCAAAGCGCTCTCAATCGCCATCTGGAAATCCATTAAGCACATAATTATAGAGCGACGATTCATGCTTTTGGTAAGGTCGGCAACCGCTGTGACGTGAGTTTATCGTTTCTTGATTCTGTTCTTCAGTTTATTGTGCAGAAACTCAACATCATTTATGTTCACAAAATCTAGGTCATTTTCATGCAAGAACTGAACTGATCCATCTTCTCGTAGAACTTAAAATGCAGGACTGAACACTCAAGCTTTCTTGTACATATGAATCTTGTTAAGCTTTGCAATCTTTGATTTTGACCAGTATTCAACCTATAGTCTTTTCTCCCTGAGCATCATCTGATTGTACTCTGCCTGTTCAGTTCTAGATGCATCGGTTTGAACCATTAGTAGACGTCTGCTGAAGGACCCAGGCTTCTTTCTGAACACCATTTTAAACCTTTCTTCAAGAAAGGGATTCTGAAACTCATTTGCGGGGAATTTTCTCAAAAATTCTTTCAGGCCTTGAACTGGGGGTTCTTATAGCTCGGAACGAGGGGCTTCAAGTACCTTCAAAATTCTCCCCGTACGTTCCTGCCTTAGCTCTTCTATTAAATCCTCAGACAAAAGACTATACCCCACCTTTTGAATACCAACTAACCCAACATAGATCATTTTCATCGTGGATTGGAGTCACTTCAGGCCTAACATCAAAGCAATCCATGGTTCTAGGGCCTGAAGACTCGGCCTCCAGGGTTTGGGTTTGGGGTATTGTTTGGATTGTGGGTGAACTTTGGACAAGCGGGGTTTCTTTGGGAGTAGGGGAGGTAGCTTGGATAGAAGACATGATCTCTTGTTGAGGCACGTGGGGTGGGGAATTTAAGAATTCAAAAGATGATGATGATTTTTGGGTCTCAGGTTCAGGCTTAGGAATTATCGAAGGATAGTCTTGTTCAATATCAGAGTCTATATCAGACACTAACATGACTTCGATCATTTCAAAGATTGGATCATATTCCACCATGGCTAAGAGTGGATCTAACGGCGCTGCACCTTGAAAAATTTGTTCACACTCCATCATTTCCTGAGCCCCTGAACTCTGTTCCCCAAACCCTTTTATTTCTGCCCCTTCTTCGAGTACTGCTCCCCCTACATTTGGCATCTCACCCTCAGACTTAACCCTTCGGCGTTTCTCCCCCTCATGACGATCTAGGTCGTCCTGATCGTCATGTTTTCTTTTTAGGGATTCAGCTTGAGGACGTCATTGTAACTCAATGATCACTGATTCCATGTGGTCAATTATGCTATTAAGCTGCTCCTGGACTTTAAGGATAAGATGAGTAAGGTTGTCCATTTTCTCGGAGAGCTTGGTTATCTTTGATTGGACTGAGCGGGTACCTGGTGGTGGCTGTTCCTCAGAGGCAACACCCTTACCCTTGAGAAATGATAACAGGGCGGTGTGTCGCTCCTCGGAAGCTTCCTTATGGGCGTCCACGTCAGCCCGAGTAACACAACCAGCAGCACGAAGAGCCGCTGTTAGCATCTCGAGAGATATCTCGGGATGGCCTGATGTTGATGGCGTTTGTTTATCAACACCAGGTCTTCCTTCCATCATTTTTTTCGCTCCTCTGTGGGAAGCTCAGATTTGGAAGTTTGAGGAGCCTCCATGAAGGCGGATTGTTCAGGAGTGGACACCACGAGGGCGTTGTGTGTTGTGTGTGGGGGTGTGGTGTGAGCTGTGTGCAAAAGAACGGTGGTCACCGGGGGCGACAGGTGACCTGCTTCTACATCACCTCTCTCCGAGTGAGAGGGTGATGGTGTATGTGTAGACTCCCCATGGAATTAAACGGTTTCCCGTTGAGGGGAGACCGAGTGGATGGATGGGGTAAGTTCGACCACTGGACTAGTGGTCTTATGGTTAGTAGTCCGGCTGATAGGGCTTTTAACACCCTCAGATAAAGCACTCTCCCGCTCTGAGTCAGCCGCCTCTCCCTGCTCTCCCTGAACTCCCTCCCTCATAACAGACATCTCCCGCTCACCCGTACCCAAAATATTTTCAACCGCAGCCTCTACTCACTCGATCTCACTCATACGCTCCTCTCCTTCGGACTGGTTAGGCTCAGTCGGATCTGACTGAGCCTCATCCAGATAGGTTGCCCTTATATAGTCTATGACCCTTTCTATTTGACCGGCTTGATGAAGCAGTGATAATGGAATATCCATTACCGCAACATTGGCAGTGGCTGTTGGGATCTTGATTCGTTGAAGGGAGGCCGTGAAGTATACGTCAGCTTTAGGACGTTCATGGATTTCCTCGTCGTTATCCATTGCATATTGAATTATCAGTTGAAGGAACCTTTGAAATGGAATGTATTTCCGTCATCTTCTGGTTTGTTTCTCTAGAACTGCTCTCTTAGTCATAATGACGATCGTATGCAAAGGCAGCAAACATCGCAAGTACTTGGATAGATGCAGAGTCATGTCCTGAGTGTTTGCTTGTGAAGCACTTGTTTAAGACATCAAACAGGACTCTCCAGTGAGATTGGAGGTGCTTTATCCGGAATTCTGATGGCCTGGTGAGTTGGCCATCATATCCAAAGGACTGGATTTCTTGCAGGGTTTGGACTGGAGAAGGAATGGGGGCAAAGGCATATTTGGAGACGGAGTGGTTTTCGGAGGGTAGGCGGAGAATATGGCGAATGGCTTCTTGGGTGACTTTGACGGGAACGAAATCGATTGTAGTGGTGAATTGGAGTTCAACATCATATACGAAGGTTAGGTGATGCCAAAACTGTTTGTTGGTACACCTTGTGTGACGATAGCAGTCTAAGTATAGTTGGCATTTTGTGTAAGTCAGATTACGTAATATTGAATATTGGCTAGTGTTTGACATATGTGATTTTGTGTGTTTGATATTTATTGTTTGTATGTTTGAACTTGGTGTAACGTATTACAAGAAGTTCAAACATAAAGTTCAAAGATATATTCAAACATAAGTTAAATCATATGTTCAAATAGAAGTATGAAATTAGGAATTCGAATTTGATACAAATTCGAATTTGTACATACTGGTAAATTCGAATTTGTCATGTGGACAAATTCGAATGGGCCTTAGGCCTGATTCGAGTTTGTCCTAAGACAAACTCGAATTGGTCAGTATAATTAAGGATTAACTCGAATAATTATGAGACTTTTGCAGAATTTCGAAGGGTGATTAAGCAAAGGCGATCTCGAGTTTACTAGTATTCAGAGAGTGTTTTCGGAGAGAATCATCGTGTAGGTACGTTCGTAGTCGTTCGTGTAACGCCGTGGTAGTCCCCGTGTTTCGTGCGTGTGATCTTACGGTCAAGCCGCTAACGAGGATTCCGCACTCGTTGGACGGTGTCGCGTCTAGATAGATCCGTGAGTTCAAGACCTTACACTGTTGGAGGTAGATGGTAGGTACAGAAATGGCGGTGGTTAAGATGCAGAAAATGGGGTGGCCTTTGAGAATATCAAAAGTGATATCCTCGGCTTCGTGGCGAAGGGTAGAATGGTCGAGCTTCCAGTTGTGGAGGCAAAGTCAACAAACTGGGAAGAGGGAATAAGAGATTCTTCGGGTAGTTGGGCATTGTTATTTGGTAAGCGGAGAATGCGGAAGGGTTATGATGATTTTCGGATCCATGAGTCCTGTAAACATGCAACAGTGTTAGTATATCAGACTTAAAAGAATGAAGCATTGATACTAAGTCTTAGATAAGCGTGAATTTGAAACTGTCTATCCTGTTTAAAGCATCGGGTCTTTTATCAGTAGAATGTAAATTCTATAGAATAAAGTCCAAAGTCAATCGTTAAGAGACCAATGTTAGAATAGACATTTTCACTAAAACACTTATCCTAACTCTAATCAATGGTGCATAGGGCATGGAATATTTTTGTGATTTTTGAATTTTTTTGGAAAAATGGAAAAACGGAAAAAAAATTAAAAAAAACTAAGTCCATCCGAAATTCAGATGAATAGTGATCCGAATTCGATTCATGCGAAATTCAGATGAAATGATCCAACTTTCTGGTGGGATGAAATTCAGATGAAAACGATGCATGAAAAACTAAGTATGAAAATAAAGATGGGTGAACCGAATTTCGGATGGGGACCCGAATTCGAATGGTGGTTAACATGGTACAGACTTAGAAAAATAGACATGAAATAAAAAATTCGGATAAGGACCGAATTCGGTATAAGGACTTAGTTAGATTAAATATGCTATTGAGATTATATGAGTCCATCCGAATATCGGATGGTCTGAAAATCGGTTGAAACATATAAAATACTTGTATATTTTCTAAGCATTGTCTACTGATCTGAAATTTGGATTGGTTCGAAGTTCGGATGGGTCCATAAATGTGAACATTAAAAAACTGAAAGATTTCCTAAACTGGCTCATCCGAATTTCAGATGGTCCGAAATGAGGACATAGCCAAATTTCAGCAGTTAATGAGTTCACACACATGCAACGTGATCAGTTTAAAAAGTCTTAAAATGCATGAAAATGCAGATTCTAATGCAAAAACATGTAATGAACATTTTATATAGCTACAGTATGTTAAAATGAACAGATTAAACTACCTAAAATTCCTAAAAACCGAATATAAAAACCCTTAAAAATTTGAAAATTAAAAACACTAAATATGCTGTTATAAACTGAAATAAAAGAGAATAAGGGATACCTGATGATGTAGAAGCAAGAAAATGCAAGAAAAATGATGAAAATCAGTTGATTTTGGAGCTTTGAAGCTTGAAAAATGTTGCCAATGGTGGTGGTTAATCGACGGTTTGGGAGAGAAGAAGGAAGATATCTTAGTTGAGAAGAAAAATGAAATCCCGCCTATTTATATAGGCGGGTCGGTCGGGTGGCACCTTAGATCCGCACTTTTTTCTTTAAAAAATGGGCCAGCCGGTTTTTACACAGTTAATCAATATGGTCCTAAAAAAATTGAAACTAAAGATTAAACATAAACATTTAGCCCAATTAAAAGTCTTTTTGAATTTTCTGAAATTAGACTAAGGTAAAGATGAAGAAAATTAAAAATAGGAAGTAAGAAAAATATTTTTGATTTTCTTTAAACTTTACTAAGATATGAAATTAAATTAAGACACCAAAAAATTAAAATATTTTTGACTTTTTGGAAAATTAACAAGATAAATAAAACATAAAATATTTTTGTGTTTTTCTAGAAGATTACTTAATATAAAATTAAAATTAAAACAACCTAAGACTTAAAATATTAGAAAATTAAGAACTATGATTATACAAACAAACATCCTGAAAATACTCTCCATCAATTAAACACATCCTTTCTGATCGAGACTCTAGAGCCTTTTAAACCTTTGAGATACAGACAAACTTGAACATATTAGCGTCTCACTCAATTATGAACAATTCACATAGCAAATTTCAGGATCATTAATCATTAAAGATGTACATAGATAAAGAAATTTTGAATTTAACTTTGTCACACAACCTTTAAATTTAAATAGCAGATATTTTCTAAAATAAAGGAATTTCAAACACGTATATTTGAAATAGAATTATTTTAGAAAATGTTTGAAATTTAACTAGAAGTTGAAAACAAGGTTCGTCTAAAGCTTTAGTAAAAATATCAGCAAGTTGATATTCTGTGCCTACAAAATACAATTCAATTGTTCCCTTTTGTACGTGATCTTTAATAAAATGATGATGTCTATATGTTTTGTTCGTGAGTGCTGCACGGGATTGCAAGAAAAAGCAATCGCACTTCTAGAATCACAGTAGATTGGGATATTGGTGAGAGAGAAACCATAATCACGTAACTGTGTTCTCGTCTACAGCACATGAGAGAAACAGCTTGCGGCTGCTACATACTCAGCTTCTGTTGTGGAAGTTAAAACACAATTATGCTTTTTGGAGAACTAACTCACCGGCCTGTCTCCCAAAAACTGTATTCCGCCTGATGTGCTTTTCCTATCAACTCTAGAACCTGCAAAATCAGCATCTGAAAAGACAGTAAGATCAAAGTTGGTTCCCTTTGGATACTAGAGACCAAGATCGGGTGTACCCTTAATTTAACAAAAATTGCGTTTTACCGCATTTAGGTGTGATTCTTTTAGGTCGGCCTGAAAACGAGCACAAAGACATGTTGAAAACATTATGCCGGCAAGATCAGTGTCTAACTTATAGTTTGAAGCCATGGGAGTTGCGGTACTTGTGCAATAGTCTAACTTATACTTCTTGAGAATGTCAAGAGTATATTTCGACTAGTTTACAAAAATCCCATTTTCAAGTTGTTTGACTTGTAATCCGAGGAAAAAATTCATTTCCCCGATAATACTCATCTCGAACCTGGACTCCATTAGGGAAGAGAATTCCTTACAGAAATTACTGTCAGTAGATCCAAATATAATATCGTCGACATATGTTTGAACTAGCATTATGTGCTGGCATTCCATTTTAGTGAACAATGTTGTGTCCACCACACTTTTGCTGAAACCAGCCGAGATAAGAAAATTGGAAAGACTGTCCTACCATGCTCGAGGTGCTTGTTTCAAACCATAGAGGGCTTTGTCTAGCATATGAACATGGTCTGGTTTATGTGCATCAACAAATCCTTGTGGTTGTTCAACGTACACCTCTTCGTTGATTTCACCATTCAGGAAGGCGGTTTTGACGTCCATCTGGTACACTTTGAAATCTTCGTGTGCCGCATACGCCAAGAAGATTCTGATCAATTCTATCCGTGCAACTGGAGCGAAGGTCTCGTCATAATCTTTTCCTTCTTGCTGTAGGTAGCCTTTGGTGACAAGTCTTGCTTTATTCCTTACCATGATGCCGTTTTCATCTCGTTTGTTCATAAAAATCCACTTTGTTCCGATTATGGTTGAGGTCTTCTTGCAATGCCACAATCCAGTCAGGGTCTTTGAAGGCTTCATCCACACGAGCAAGCTCTATCATACGAAGGAATGACGCAAAGAGACACTCATTAGCTGATGCCCTCCAAGTTTGGACATCGGTAGAGAGATCACCAATGATTTGTTCGGTTGGGTGACTCCGGGTCCATTTTGTCTCGTGTGGAAGGGGTGAACAATATGGAAGTTAAGTGGTGAGTGTGGGAATGGATGATGAGTCATGGTCGATGGTTTCGAATGAAGGTTCCACTGGTTCCGATTCGGGTTCAGCTTGATCAAATATAGGAATAATGTTTGGCATTATGTATGAGGGCATTTCATGAGTAGATTCAACTGGAGATGTATCAGTGGATGAAGTGGATGGAGGAGGATATAGAGTGGTAGGTGAATTAGATGGAGTTTGTTGTGCAGTTGAATCGTTGGATGTGTTAACTACAGAAGAAGAAACATTAGAAGTATTAGCACTAGAACCGATAAATTCTACATAAAACGGATCAAATAAATTAACTAAATCAGAAGGAGAAACAGAAGTAGATTGAGAAGAGTCTCCAGGCATTGGTGTAATGCGTGGTCCTGATTGGTCAACTGCGGGTGCTAGTTCAGCAATTTCATCGAATGTGGCATGCACACGCTCATTGACTGTTCTGGTGCGAGTGTTGTATGCGTGTATGCCTTCAAGTTGGATGCATATCCAATGAAGATCGCTTCATCTGCCTTCTCGGTGAATTTCCCGAGGTTGTCCTTATCATTAAGCACGTAGCACCTGCAACCAAATACACGTAAGTAGTTGATTAAAGTAACTTTATTTAGCAAGAGTTGGTATGAAGCGCTTATGGATTATGGAGCGATTTTGCGTGTAACAGCTCGGCCCACAAGAACGGAGGTAGCTTTGAATATGTCAGCATTGTGCAAGCTGCTTCCACAAGGGTACGGTTACGCCTTTCCACGACTCCATTTTGTTGAGGTGTTCTAGCAGCAGAATACTGATGATGAATACCTTTGGATCGACGGAAGCTCTATACTATCGAGTTCCTGAATGCCGTGCCGTATTCAGATCGGATTGTTTGAACAGACAACTGCTGTTGGTTTCGACGCTGTTAATAAAATCTATGATCTCTTGAGCTGTCTCATCCTTGGATCACAAGAAATTAACCAAGTATATCGTGAATAGTCATCGACGATAACCAACACGTATCGCTTCTTATTTATGCTTTGTGTTCGCATTGGGCCACATAAATCCATGTGAAGTAACTCCAACACTCTCTTAGAAGATGGTTCGGGTTTTGTCTTGTGAGATGATCTTTTCATTCCTTTCTCACATGCTCCACATAGATGATCGTTTTCATATCTTATTTCTGGGATTCCTTTCACCAATTGTTTCGAGGCCAGCTTGTTGATATTTTCAAATTTTAAGTGAGATAGCCTATGGTGCCATAACCAAGAGTCTTTTGAAGAGGCTTTTGATAGAACGCAAATGCTATCCTTAACCATAAGCTTAGCCACATCGATGGTGTAAAGGTTAGAGCTTCGGGAACCGGATAAGGTTTCTTTTCCATCCACACTCTTAACACTACAGTTCTTAGCCCTAATTGTAACCTCTAGCTCTTTATCGTACAGTTGTCCTATGCTAAATAGATTAAGAGATAACCCCTCAACATAGTCAACATCCATGATGACTAGATTATTCAAGACTAAATCCCCGTATCCTTTTATATGAGCATGATTATTGTTCCCGAATTTGACTGTCCCACAATACTATTCTACTATATTGGACAACAACTCTCTCCTCCCAGTCATATGCTTAGAGCAACTCGAATCCATATACCAGATGGATTTTGCCAGAAAAGAAAAATGTATACAATGAAAATCTATAGCCATTAAACAAATCCATCGTTAATTAACATGCAAACCGTGTTCTGAAACGAGATGTTCAGAAAACATGATGATTTTAAACCGGGTCCTGAGCTGAGTGCACAGAAGCCAAACATGTCAGTTTAAGCACAACCAACAAGCAAGAAGAACGGGTCCTAGTCTATGATAACTAGAAGCCAATTCAATGAAGTGCGGGTCTTGATCTGAAGTAACAAAGAACCATCTGCATTAAAAATCACACAACTTCGGGTACCCATCTTAGGATGGGTCTTTTTGGGTAAGGTGTTCCAGGAGAATATGGCACGTGTATAGTCCTAGGAACTCATTTAGCAGTTATGTGTGGACTGAATGTAGAGCCTTTTGAAATCCATTTATGTTTGGATTTAATAGGCTTTGGAACCTTAGGCGATGAAATTACATTTGGTTTTGGACTTTTTGAAACTTGTTTAACATTTGCTTTGGTTTTGGGCCTATGCAAAGTACAAGTCTCAGTTTTTGTGGAGGCTGATGATGCTGTATTTTTTATTTTCTTTTTCTGAATTCTTTTTACAGGATAAGGCACAAAAGCATTCATTTTAGGTACTTGACGTCTAATGCGAGTTGGACATAATTTAAACAAGTCACCAAACGAATACTTTAAACAAGAAGTAGAATTCGATACATAATTTCAAATATTGTTTTCTGAGATTACATGCAACCTATCTCTAGAAACAAATTTATCTGGCATGACAGCTTTCTTCACAAAAAAATACTGGAAAAATCTTGCATGGTCGTTTTGGGCACTCTTCTCACATGATCTGTAGGAACAAAATGATGAGAGTCAGTACGAATGGAAGACTTAGATTTTGAAAAATTTTCTTTCCGTTGATGAGTGGGTTTCTTGGAAGACATAGATTGATTCTAAGTCTTCTTCGAAACCTCAGCTTTGAAAGGTTTTGAGCACTCACCTTTACAACTGACAGAAGAAATTTCAACTTTGGCTTTACCTTTTTCAGATGATATGAGTGGGGTTCTGGCAGGGTGAGGAACTTTTGGCTCTTTTAAATGAAAATTTAGCCAATTTTTCCTCACTCTTAAGAAGAGCTTCTTGGTAATCAAGAGCTTTCATTCGAGTTGTCTTTAATTACTTTTCTAAAACATTGATTTTATGTTGAAGAACTTTTGTAGGAATGTAAAGATGAGAGATTGGTTTGACTGGTTCTGCTTTCATTTCAGCCTCTTAAAAGCTAGACGAGAAATCCTCCTCTAGAGTAGGTACTCTATAAGGATAACTCTCGTTTAGTTCTTAATATTTATAAGGTATTTCTTTTTCTTTATTTTCATCTCGTTTCTCATCCTCTTGGGTTAAAACTTTTTCCGATGTTTGATAAACGAAAGACTACAACCCAGCACCCATATATCTCATATCATAAAAAAGAGGTAAAACTTGCTGAATCTTTTCCAAATACTTAAGATTTTTAAGACCAATTCCTTGTTTGGAATGATAAAACCTAGTTTCTTTGGGTTGATTTAAATGAATAGTTTGTTCAGTTTGACACCGTTTTAGAAATTCATCATCTAGGGTCTTTATGCGAGAGTACAAACCTATTCTTTCTTCTTTTATCAATTTATATTTTTCCAAACTATCTATGTTTTCCATGCTTACAGACTCTAAGCGTTTTGAAAGAACAGAGATTTCTAACTTTAAAGAGTTCTTTTCATTAGAGAGTTTATCCATACAGGATTCAAGGTATGTATTCCTATCCTGAACATCTACCTTTTCATATAAAATCTGCTTTATCACCTCAAGATTATTTAACCCCTTCTTTTCATATAATTTAGATGTTTCTTTTAAGGTTTGGGCTAGATGTTCAACCTTAACACACTTTTCCTTTTCAGCATTAAACCTAGCTTCTAGCGCAAGTATTTATGTATGAAAATTACATTCATTTTGTACAGATAGATTACTTACATGCTCTTGAATGTAAAAGCAATGTACCTCACGTGCCTCCGAATCTGACGAGGAACATTCGGGATCCCCGGACTTGGCCATCAGACAGGTTGTTGGATCTTGCTTCGTCTCCTCTTCAGCAGCCGTGTCTGATCCGAGTCTGACATAGTTGCATAGTCGGCCAGTCCAATGCGATCAACCATGTAGCAATTTTTTCATTTATCTTCTTCCTCGTGAGAATCAGCGTCATCCCAATAATCCTCCTGCGCAACAAGGGGAATTGCATCTGATCGTTTCTTTGCTGCCTCCACCTTCCTCTCATAGTACCCAACCGTCTCGTTCAGAATGATTTTTGCAATCCCGAGCAAAGTGGCCCAGTTTCCCACACTTATAGCATAGACCCTCATCGTTTGCTTTGGGTTCATCAGCCTTGGGCCTATCGTCTCTTCTATCAGCCGGCCTCTTGTCAGCTCGACGAGGTTCACGGCTGTCGTCTTTGCGATTATATCGATGATCATAGTCCCTCCGATCGTCTCTCCTCTCATCCCTTCTATCATCCCGACGATTGTAGTCTCTTCTGTCGTCTCTCCTATCATCCCTTCTATCATCACGCCTTTCATAACGACGATCATCTCGATAGCTTGTACGATCATGATATCTCCTTTCATCTTTATCGTCTCTTCGATAATCATCTCTCCTGTCATCCCTTCTATCGTCAGTATACCTCCACGAGCTAGTATCATACCAGAGCTGATTGTTGGTCTTGTTAGAGAAACGTCTTTGTTGAAGACGATTTGACCACAAGACAATCTGTTCCTGAATGGTAGCCTCTTCTTCATCGTGTGGCTCATGTGGTGATGATGCATATCTATACTGAGAGGATGATGAACCTTGAACATAGGGTGCACGAGAGAGTGTCTGGTTGTAGAGTAGTGACAAAGAGTCACCTGGTTTGATGCCGGAGTTGGCTGATAGCAACAAGGATGCCAACGTGTTCTCTATTTGCTTTTCTTGATCCACACCCCCTTGCTATTTCTTTAGTTCTTTGAAGAGCACATTGATTGAGACATTCGGGATGTCAAGAACTTGTCTTGTAGCATGGCAGGAAACTTGCCATTCTGCGCTCAGGGAAGCAAAAAATTGGAGGTTGATGTCATCCTTATCTTTCTTGATGTGCAATTTGTTCAACTCTTTCAGAACTGCATAGAATCTCGTGAATGTACCCTGAAGAGACTCCCCATCTTTGGCTCTAAACTTAGAAAATTTTGCCTTAGCTTCCTCGATCTTGGCTCCGTCATCTAAATCTACCTCGAGCATCTGAACTTCTAGTTCATCCCACATCTCTTTGGCTGACATCTCGCTGTCAACTCCAACAAGTATTTCGGTGGGAAGGGCTTGATAGACGAGATATTCTGCTCTTTTATCGGGATGTTGTCTCTCCCTTTCAGCTTCATTTGCGGGTTCACGAACTGTTTTGGATGCTAGAACTGGTGGGTCAGCATCTGGTCTGGCAGGGATTTCCCGATAATAGATTGCAAGGCCTTTAGTGATAGATTGGATCAAAAGATTCCCATTTAGCTACATACCAAGAAATTTGAGGAATTTGGATTTCCATTGCTCGTATTCATCAGGATAGAGAACAGGTGGTCTGTTCTCAGATCCAAGAACAAGCGCTGCTCAGGACATGTTGGATAGTGTTGATTATCAGAAACTGGACATGCTCAGGACATGTTGGATAGTGCTGCTCAGGACTTGTTGATTATCCAAGAACAAGTGCTGCTCAGGACATCTTTAATGAGATATTGGTAGGTGGAAACTGAATTTTGGATTATCAGAACCCGGATGAACAGTTCTTCGGATGAACAATGTTTCGGATTGTATGATATTCGGATGAACAGTTAAAATCTGATGGACTGAACTCTGATGGAACGAACTCGGATGGACTAAAATTCGGATGGATCGAAGTTCGGATGAACAGTATAATCTCGGATGGGAACTTAGATAATTTTCAACTCTGATTAGCCGAATTCAGATGATGAGCCGGAGTTCGGATGGTCCGAGTTGGGTTTCAAAAATGTTAAAAATTAAGCACAAATATTTTTAAGCTCTTAAAAATAATTTAGCTAAATTCGGATGATCCGAATTTCGGGCGAGTCCGAAATTTGGTCCGAAGAAGGCCGAATTTTGATCCGAGGAGATCCGAATTTCAACAGTTTTAAATATTCTAGAAATTTCAGAATATATAAAATGCAGTATTCAGCCTAAAAATTATTTCTAAATGTCTGGATTAATATTTTAAACACTTTTTGTGAATTATAACCAACCAAAACACTTAAAAGTCTATGAATATTGAACCAAAACCGAATGAAAAACTCAAATATCCGAAGGTGAAATTTATTAAATAATCGATTATAACTTGTAAAGATTGAACTTAAATGGCTCTAAATCAATTCAGAATTAATAATAGACGATTATAAGAAGAAATAACACCAAAAACATAATATTTAAATGGAGATTTTAGATCAAACTGTGGGTTTTTCGAAGATGAACACGAAGAACCAAGGATGATGAATCCAGAATCAGTTTAAATCCACCGAGTGGCTATAATACCAATTGTTGTAAATGAGTTGTAAATGAATTCCAAGCAGTAATCAGCACACGTGAATGATTTCAGCAATATTATAAGCAAACAGAATAATAATACTCAATGATTGCAAGAATAATGAAGAACAAAAATGTTAGAGAGAAATAATGAAAAGCGGCGGCTGCAATTAGAATAATTCGTGTGTGCGTGTGTTTACATCATTTTATTTGACTTTCCAAGAATTACAATCTAGCCTCTCAACTTCTAAATTAGAATTACAAGTAAATTGAAAGACAATAAATAAATTACAAGGAAATAAACTAATTAACTATTAGAAAATAAATTCCACAAGATCGAAATTTAATATCTAACAAGTAGTCTCTGTTGTTTCTGTCATCTTAGCTTGAACCATTCCGCAGTTCAGGCTTGTTTGTAATTAACACTTGTTGATAATATACATACAAACATTGAGAAAGTGTGTTGAAATTTTAAATCGTTGTATTCACCCCACCTCTACAGCTTAGAGCAACATACTAGGGAAACCTTTTGGGACCTACAACTGGTATCATAGCAGTTTAGAGTGTGTGTTAACTTTAGATCTCTCATTACTCTCTAATTCCCATCATGGACAACAATGCTGCAAGTTCTTCCTCTTACTATGACAATGGTTCGATGGCAAAACCTCCCAAGTTCAATCATCAGAATTTCTCTGGATGGAAGTGTAGAATGATGCTCTACTTCGAGAATCTGGATGTTAAACTACCAGAGATAGTAATGGAAGGTCCTTATGAGCCAACCTCTGTTACTACTATAACTCCTGCTGCTGAAGGAGCTGTTCCTGAAGTCAGGTTTATTGAGAAAGCAAAAGCTCAATGGCTTGATGAAGACAAAAGGCTGGTTGCTCTTGATGCAAAGGTCGATAACAACCTTGTTATTTCTCTTCCTGATGATGTGTTCAAACTGGTTGAGAAATTGATGACTGCAAAGGAGATGTGGGACACTTTGGACATTCTGCCTGAGGAATGGAATTAGTGCTCTACTATCCTCAGAAACTCAGGCACCATAAGAGGCATGGATCTTGTGAATCTTTATGGATCCTTTTTGAATGATGAACAGTCAAGGCAACAGAAAATAAATGCCCTAGAGATGTCTAAAAGAGGTGCTGCCTTAGTGGCTAGCGTGAGACAGCTTGCTTGTCAGGTGTGCGATGTGTTCACACAAGCTGATCAACAAACTGATGACGAAATGGAGGAACTGTCAGAGGAAGAAGACTGTGAAGACTTTACTGAGTTTGATGATGAGCAAATGTTGCTTTGCTTATCATAAAAACTCAATAAGAAAAGGTTTGGTGGAAAGATGCTGCAAAAGTAGTCAGGTGCCATCAAGATGAAGGCATTTGACAAAACTAAGGCTGAGTGCTTTAAATGTGGCAAAACAGGCCATATAGCTGCTGACTGTGTGTCTAAAGCTGTTAGCTCCTCATCCAAACCATACAAGACAAATAAAGACGATGGCTACAGAGTTAAGTACCTAATGGCCATGGCTAAGCTGAGAACGTTGGAAGACTCAGTGCTTCCAACAAGTAGAGGGGACTCATGGCTGAGACTTGTGATTAGGAAAAGTCTGACTCATCGTCTGATAAAAAGAAAAACAATTGTTTGATGGCCAACACTGATGTCCCCTTAACAAGCAACTCAAACAGGACTTGGCTGAAGCTGAAGCTCTAAGCAACTTAGAGAACTGGAACCCAACTATGATGTATAAGGTACACAATATTATGGATTACTGTTCAGATGAAAAAGTTAAAATGTTTGAATATTTACTTGTTGATTTAAAAGCTGCTGTTGAGAAGCATGATGCCTTGAAGTCTGAGATCTCTAAGTTAAAAATAGATCTTGAAACAAAAACTAATGAACTGGATAGTTTTCATAAGTTGAAAATTGAGCTTGATGAAGTAAAACACATCAATGCCATTTTATTAGAAGAAAAGAGAGAGACAAACACAAAGCATGCCAAGCTTCAAAATATTGTTGAGTTTTGGTGCCAATCAGCACAAAAAGTCAACCACTGTATTAGTCAGCGGATCCCTGCTCAAATCCAAGCCTATCTTTTAGGGGATCTTGATACAGCAGCTTCAATTGTTGAGATTAATAATCTGGAAAAAGACTTATCCTCTCTTGGTGAGCTTCCAAGTACTTTTATCCAATGAGTAAATAGAAAGCTGGTCTCAACAAACAGGTTTGTCATGCCTCAAAATACTGACAGTTTGTGTGAAAAAGCTTTAAAGACTGATGATGGTATGTGTTCTCCAATAAATCAGTCTGCTAAGTGCATACCTGGTTCGAATAAGCAAAAGAAGGGAAAACAAGTTCAAACTGCAGCTTTTGACACTAAATCTGTCAACAAGACAGGTTCCAGATCTAAAGCTGAAGGGAAGAAACCTGTTAACCCTTTTGATGCTGAACATTTTGAGAAAAAATTTCAAAAGGAAAGTAGCCTGCTTTCAACAAGGGTAAGTCTCACGATGAAAGTAAATCTGCTGTGATTTCAAATAAGTTTTTAAATCATAGTGGAAATCTGGTTATAAACGAAGGAAAATATTTTAAAACCAGAAGTAGTGATTATGTTGATAGGGAAACATTCATCACATCTTAGTAAAGGCAAGGGAAAGCCATTGCTCAACCTGAGAAAGTTGGGAATAACTTTCCGAAACCTGTGGACACAAGTAAAGCTATTGCTATTGTACCTTCCTATATTTGATCTTTGCCCTCCTAAAAAGAGGAAAGAGGACACAAGTAAAGCTATTGCTATTGTACCTTCTACTTAAACTGTTGGTTCTTCTAAGAATAGTAATATGTTTGCTAAACCTGCTGAGAAGTCCAACAAAGATATCCCAGAATGTGTTTCTGGGAGTACTTCTTCCAAAAAGTCTAAAAAAGAGAAAATGCTATAAATGTGGGAAGAAGACTCATATGGCCAAAGACTGTCCTGAAACTGAGGACACAAGGCCTACTGACACTGCTAGTTCCAACATTGCAAAAACCAGCAGTGTTGGAAGTAACATGGTCATTGAGGAGAGTATCCAAGCTAATACAATACAAATTGGAAATATTAGAGTAGATCTTAGTGGTCCATAAACAAATGTTGATGAAGAAGGAGAACTCATCCTTATGATGAGTTCTCCTAAAAATAACTAATATTTTCCAAGACACTCTGTAGGTTAAACAACCATCCCAGGTTTGGTACTTGGATAGCTACTGCTCAAGCCACATGACAAGTTGCAAATATCTGCTGAGTAATCTCAGGCCTGAAAAAGGGCCAAAAGTCACCTTTGGTTACAATGTTCAGGGATCCACAGAAGGATATGGAACCCTTCAAGCTGGTGCTGCAATATTCAAAAGAGTAGCCTATGTGTCTGGGATGAAACATAATCTTGTTAGCATTAGCTAATTGTGTGATGCTAGCTACAAGGTTAAGTTTGATGAGCACCCGGGATACATACTGGATCCCCAAGGAAAAGTTTTGGTATGTGCACAAAGGAAGAAAGGTGTATATGTTGTGGACATGAAATCTGTTGATCCCACAACTGAAACCTGCTTTATCTCAAGGAGCAATGCAGACCTGAACTGGTTATGGCACAAAAGGCTATCACACCTGAACTTCAAGAATATCAACAAACTCTGTAAGAAAAAGTTGGTAACAGGTTTGCCTTCTATAACCTTTGTTAAGGATAAACTATGCACAGCTTGTGAGAAAGGCAAGCAGAGAAAAACATCTTTTAAATCAAAACATAATTTTTCAATTGATACTCCTCTCTTCCTAATCCATATGGACTTGTTTGGACCTGTCAGTGTTCTAAGTCTAGGAGGTAGAAGATACACTCTAGTAATGGTTGATAAGTTCTCCAGGTTTGCGTGGGTGATCTTCCTAAAGACCAAAGGAGAGGCTGCCAGAGAAATTATTGGATTTATCAAAAAGATGGAAGTTCTAAACTCTGCTGAAGTTAAGAAGCTTAGAAGTGATCATGGTACTGAACTCAGAAACAGTACTCTTGAGAACTTCTATGTAGAAACTGGGATCTCACAAGACTTTTCAGCTGTAAGAACTCCTCAACAAAATGGGGTTGTTGAAAGGAGGAATAGAACCCTCATTGAAGTTGCTTAAACCATGTTGTGTGCATCGGGTTTCCTTCACCATTTTGGGCTGAAGTTGTCAACACTACTTGCTTCACTCAAAATAGATCCTTAGTGGTGAAAAGGTTCAATAAGACTCCTTATGAGTTAATCAAAGGGAGAAGTCCAAATATAAGCTATTTCCATGTGTTTGGATGTCCCTGCTTCATTCTGAAAAGGTTCTACAAGTTGGACAAAGCTCTCTATGGTCTAAAACAAGCCCCTAGAGCCTGGTATGACACTCTTACTGAATTCCCTATGAGCAATGGTTATTCCAGAGGTAAAGTGGATCCACATTGTTCATAAAGAAGGTGAAAACTGACATTATGCTTGTTCAAATATATGTGGATGACATAATATTTGGTTCTACTAATGAACAGTTATGCAGGAACTTTTTACTGCTCATGAAATCCAAATATAAAATGAGCATGATGGGTGAACTTACTTTCTTTCTAGGATTACAGGTTAAACAAATCTTAAATGGAATTTTCATTAATCAAAGAAAGTATACATTGGATCTTTTGAAAAATTTTAAATTTGATTAAAGTTCTCCCATCAAAACCCCAATGGCAACCGATGTATAGTTTGATGTTAATGCATGTGGAAAAGCTTTTTAGTAACAGCTTGCAGAGGCATGATTGAGAGCTTGCTATACTTAACTGCTAGTAGACCAGATATTATGTTTGCTACCTGTTTATGTGCTAGGTTTCAAGCTGATCCTAAGGAATCACATCTAGCTGCTGTAAAAAGAATCTTCAGACACCTAATGGGTACACCAGGTTTGGGTCTTTGGTATCCCATAGACTCCAGCTTTGAACTAATTGGCTATTCAAAATCTGATTTTGCAGGCTGTAGGATAGATAGAAAAAGCACAACATGTGGATTTCAACTCCTGGGTGGAAAGTTGATCAGTTGGTGTAGCAAGAAGCAGAATTTTGTTTCTATTTCTACTGCTGAAGCTGAGTACATTGCTGCTGGAAGCTGTTGTGGGCAGATCCTATGGATGCAGCATCAGCTTGAAGATTATGGCCTCGTATATCGGAAAACTCCTATTCTATGTGATAATACAAGTGTCATAACTATCTCCAACAATCCAGTCTTTCACTCCAGAACAAAGCATATCGAGGTCAAACATCATTTTATCAGGGATCACATCCATAAAGGTAATGTGGAGGTAAGTTTTATTTCCACAGAAGAACAGCTTGCAGACATTTTTACCAAACCTCTTGATGAAAATAGGTTTAATTACCTTTTAAGCAAGCTGGGCATGTTAAATAAATGTGACTAAGTGTCACTGATGATCTAAAAATTCCTTGTTCTAATCTGTAAAAATCTCTCAGAACAGCTCGGACAGGACAGGTTTTACGTGTCCTATACTTAGCCTGTTTTTGAAAATTTGAACAACTTGGAAATATAACAGGCTTGACAAAATAAGTTTTCACCTCAAACCTATTCTGTTGTAAAAATTCTTAACTTGCTCTCTCCAAATCTGTCATACAAGGCAATGTCTTGTAACATGTTCAGCTATTGAATAGGTTTCAGAATGAAACCTGTTCTCACATAGCTGCATAAGTTGCATGCTCAGCTTGAAGAGTGCTCAGTGTGAGATGAAACATGTTCCTCACAGGTTTAAACAACAGGTTAGATCATCAGTTTTTAATTACCTTTCTTTACACTTAAGTATTTTAAAATACGTATCTATTTAACTTAATTATTTATGGATAATGTTTGTTAACGTGTGTTAGTAGTTAAAAAGGTCAAGTGGTCTGACAATCGTTATGACATGGCAAACCGTTCCATTTTTCTGTTAAAGAATATTTCAAATCAACCGCCCAAATCTTTCTCTCTCCTACTCACTCACATTAAAATCCTATAAATACCTAAACCACTGTTTCATCATCTTCTTTTTCTTCTCTACTGCTTCCATAACTAGCTGCTAAACCCTAAAACGACTAAGTGTCATATATCGTGCATCACTACTACTTTCCAAATGGCTCACCAAAACAACCCCGTTCTACCTGTGTTCGTTGGTGATGATGTTGAAAAACATCCTTCTATAACCTCAATACGCACAATCAAACCCACCAACTACATTGCCAATCTGACCATTCCCAAATACTATGTGGGAAAAGGCTATGAACCAATGGTGGAGTTTCTGCAATCCCATCCCTTACACAACGCAATGACTTCCTCCCCTGGTGTCCTGTACCAGGAGATGGTTTATGAGTTCTGGAATACCTGTTCATATGACCAATCTACCAAAACCATCAGGGGAACTATTCTTAATGGCACTCAAACCGTTAAGATCACTACTGCTCTTCTAAGGGAAGTACTTCATCTTCCCATTGCTGACAAATATGACAAAGCACAGCTTAAGGATGAATAGATGGGCAACCTGCTACGTTTTTGTGGTGTAGCAGAATCAAAAGTGGGCGCTACATTGTTCAGAAGGGACTTATCCCCAACAATACCAGTAGCATCTAATAGGTCACCAAATTCTATCCCTTCACCTCATGATGCACATTCAGCCACTACTGTAGGTCCCCTTGACCCTTCCAAGTTGGAGCATTTAACTTATGCCCAGGCTATGGAATTACTGTCCAAAGTCTCCCAACCTTCACCTACTGATCCCCATACTCCTCAATCCTCTCCCACACCATCACATTCCTCACCATCAACCCAATCCAAACAGTCAACCCATACACCTCCATCTGCCAAAGATCTATCTTTGAAGGATCAGCTGTCTGTGCTGACCAACAAAGTTGGCTCTTTGGAAAACTCTATGACCTCCATCAATTCCATCATTTCAGACTCTGTGTTTGCCCAGCTTCAGGGGTTCCTTGATTCGTTCAGGACTTCTTTCCCAAACCTTGCTCCCCAAGCTGATCATTGTTCTCAGCTGCTTGCACTCATGGCACAGCTGCAACAACTGTCCTCCTCCCTTTCATCCATTCTTTCTCATCAACAGGACTCTGTGTCCACACTGTCAGCTATTTTCCAACAGCTGTCAGACCTTGTTGATACTTACTCAAACACTCTCCCTTCAACTTTGGCCAACCTGAATACCTTAGTGACTTCTCTGTCCAATTCTGTGTCCTCAAACTTTGATGATATGTAAGATTATCTTTAACTGAATCTTGCACTACTTCAAAGTTTGGTTTTCACAGCATCTGACAAGAAAGCTATCTCCCAGCTGTCATCCCTTGCAACTTGTCATTCTTCTTCTCTTCAAACCTGTACTACCCAACTTGAAGAGGTTAATGACAACTTGGCTTTCTCTGTGCATAGCCTTGTTGGGTCCAAACCTACTGCCAAACCTGCTGCTACTCAGCCTGTTGGATGCGTTCCTTCAGGCAGACCTATTGTTGAAGGCTCTGTGCCATCCCCTTCAGAGGGAGAAAAGATATCTACCTCGAAGACCAAGTCTAAGGGGGAGAAATCTTCATCTCCCTCTAAGGAGAAATCAGCTTCAATAGGGCAAGCAGCAGGTATCTTCCAAACAGGTCCTGTTGCAGGTGTCTCTAAAATTCCAAAAACTGCTCAGCCTACTCAGGCTGGATCTCTAAGCCCGACACCATCTATGGGGGAGGAATCCATTCCTGAGGACAGGCCAAGCAGAAGGAGACATCTGATTTTAGTACAAATTGAAGAAGAGGCGGAAGAGGAGACTGGATCTGTTACAGCTAAAACAGCAAATGGAAAAGAAAAGGCCTCTGTGGACACTGACTATCTCAAAGCTTCTTAGCTCAAATTTGACAAGTCTAAAGCCAAAGAATGGGCATTTCACTAAAGACTTATTACACATTCAAAGAAGAGCAGCTTGAGATTTTGGAAAGACAAAAGAACGAAGAAACCTCTGCCAAAGTTGCCAAGGCCTTTGCATTCATGGAGGCAAGAAAAGTTAAAATGCCCTCCTTAGATGTTCAAAGGAACTGATTTGAGGCTGCAAAAGAGTCAGTGACTGAGAAAGAAGGAGTAAAAGAGCAGAGTCTATAGGTCTTAGTAACCAAGTCAAAGCCTGTAACCTCCTCAGCAAGAGCCCAAGTACAATTTGACAACTTGGCAAAGAAGAAAGTGTTTGATGTGGCCAACAGAAGACTTGTCCAGGAAAACATTGTCAAAGTTGTCCCATTTTCAAAGAAAGGCAAGCAGTGGAAGATTCAGAACTGGGCTAGGTGCTGAGGGTCCAAGAAATTGGAAGCTTATGAGTATGCTGATGTTGCTTGCATGAGGTACAGAGAATGGGTTGAGTTGGCAGTTACCCTGAGTAAATCAAAGTCTGAAACTGCTAAATCTATCAAGGCATATGTCAAAACGCTGATGGAGAAAGTCAAAAACCTGGGCCTGATCTCTGAAGAACAAATTAAGGGTACCTCAATGTTGGAACCCAAGATTAAGCCCAGGAGAAAGAGAAAGGATGCAGAGCTTGAAGAACTCCTTATGATGATCGATCAAAGCATCCTAGCTGTTGAAATCAAAGGAGTGAATCACAGCCTGCTCAGAGGTTTTGATCCTGAGGAAGGCAAACTCATAGAAGAGCCTGAGTTTGGGGTATTCTTTGTGGACCCTTTATCAAAGAAAATGCGTTTCAAGAGAGCAACTGATCTGCATAAAGTGGGTCTCGAACAAATCATAGCCTTTAGTCTCTCCAATACTTT
This sequence comes from Centrapalus pauciflorus, assembly GCA_020465985.1. NCBI lineage: Eukaryota > Viridiplantae > Streptophyta > Magnoliopsida > Asterales > Asteraceae > Centrapalus > Centrapalus pauciflorus. The sequence goes on along the minus strand of JAANYP010008911.1, from coordinate 172,986 downwards.
TAAACAATCATCAAAATGGAGAGCAGCTATCTGGGAACAGCTTAAAGGTTTCTATGAGAGAGGAGAACTTCAACTCCCTGACTTCATGTAAGTCAGACATGAAGTAGAAGAAATTGAAGAGACTATGGAGCACTTTAAACAACTGTTTGAAGGAAGGCCACAACTTGAAGGTCTATCTACTGCTGAGTAGATGAAGAATGGAAGTTGTGCATATGTTAGACAGACTTACCATTACTTGCTCCCACCATCAACAATCCAATATGTTGAAATTTTCCTTGTACATATGTTGTACTTTATTACATCAGTTGTAATCTATCTTATTACATTAGTCGTAATTTACTTTAGTACATCAGTGTTACTTCTGAAAAACATGTGTTGTTTGTAATCGATATCAGTGTATATATAAACTGATCTTTTACTTACTTAAATGTTGTAATTTTATTTCAGCAAATGTAATGTAAAAATATATAGTGGTCTTTGATTAAATCAGCTTAGACTGATTATTGCAAATAGGATAATTGTTAGGCACAAAAATGCCTCAGTCAAACCTGTCATACATCTTAAGATGAGATTATTAATCACACCTGTTTGATGCACTTGAAGGTATAATTTAAGGCCTCTTAATGCCTTATTGAAACCTGAAGAGTGATTTGCAATAAATATCAAAAGTGCTTACCCTGTTGCATTTGTTGCAACTAAGTTAGATTGTCCAAGCTGTTTTATTCTATTGAAAAAGCTGGACATAATTTGTCTACGTTGCTCTTACCTGTGGAGCAGCTTGGACAAATTCTAAGTGGTCTGTTCATTGTGAATAGAACCTGTTCTTTGTGAACAAGCTAAACACTTTATGGGATATGTTTTCATGTCCTCATGTATTGTCTTGGACCATAAGATCAGTTTACAAAGTCAAAGACAAAGTGGAAAATCAGAATCTGCTTACACTGCCCAAGCTGTTCTGATACATGAAGACAAAGTGTATATTTGAAATGGGTGACAAACCATCTCTTTTATCAAAGTGGCTATACAAGAAGATGAAATGTCTAAAGTTGACATTCCTCTTTTGGTTAAAGCCTTCTGCAACAGACACAAAAAGGAAAAGACAAAGATTCTACAATGTAGAGACAAATGCTGCTTTGTGCTGAAAAGTATTTTTGTCTTTTCGGAAAGACTCTCCACTATCTCTACATCCAATGAGGAAGCATCAATGGGGATTCTCTATGAGAGTATAAAAGGAAGTTTCTAAGGAATGTGAGACAACCAAGAGTGTGATATTCAGAACGTGTAAAAGAATTGTGTTTTCATGCATGCAAAGTCTGCTTGAGTAAAACAATTGAGTGTGTCCAAGTTGTTCTTATTCAAGCTGTCTGTCTGTCTGTCTAGTAATATCAATGAATTCAACTTTGTGAGTGTATTCATTGTAACTAGTCTGAGTGAGTCTTAGATTAGTAGTCTCTGTTGTTTCTGTCATCTCAGCTTGAACCATTCAGCAGTTCAGGCTTGTTTGTAATTAACACTTGTTGATAATATACATACAAACATTGAGAAAGTGTGTTGAAATTTTTAAATAGTTGTATTCACCCCCCCCCCCCCCCCTCTACAGCTTATAGCAACATTCTAGGGAAACATTTTGGGACCTATAGAATAGATCGGTAATTCCTTCGGGCTGATATGTATATACTTCATCTGTTAACTCCCCATTCAAAAACGCAGTTTTTACATCCATTTGATATACACTGAAATTCTTATGAGCTGCAAACGCTAAAAACATTCTAATGGCCTCTATCAGGGAAACGGGGGCAATTCATCGTATTCTATTCCATCCTACTGACTATATCCTTTGGCCATGAGTCTCGCCTTGTTCCAAATGAGGAAACCATGTACATAGTTCTTGTTCTTGAAAATCCACTTCGTGCCAATGATGGATTTGTCTTTTGGTCTTTCCACCAATCTACACACTTTCAACCTCTCAAATTGATTAATCTCCTCCTGCATCGCTACAATCGAGTCTGCATCCTGAAGAGCTTCCTTCACCGTTTTTGGTTCTATCTTGCTCAAAAAATTTGAAAAGAGACATTCATTTAAGGTAGCTCTCCGGTTTTTTAAAGAAGCAGAGGGATCACCAATGATGTTTTACGGTGGGTAGTCCCTTGTACATTTAAAAGAATGAGGATAAGGTTGAAGCTGGTCTTTATTAGGATTCAAGTCCATGTAGGGAATACGGGGGATAGGTTCTGATGTTGATGGAATGTCAACTGAAGTAGAGGATTCTGAATTTTGGGCATTCAATTGAGTTTCTTGTACATCTGGGGCTTGAGATTGTTGTACCCTTTCAGAGGAATGTGTACATCAGTCGTTGAAACATCTCCAGTATCTTCAGAAATTGGTTGATGTAAATGATCTGAGACTAGGACAGGATCTTCAGTAACCCTGTCTGGAACCAAAGTTTGAACATCAGATTTGGTCTTATCAAAGTAGTCTTCATAAAAAATTTCTAATAATTTATTTAAATCATTCATATCCTCTTTAAGCTCCGATGACTACACAAAAGTCGTCTGTTTAGACTCGGGTCCTGAACTGGTATGTCCAGGATCCATTACAATGCATTCATCAAATTTAACGTTGACGCTTTCATTGACGCTCTTTGTGCGTTTATTGGATACTCGGAATGTCATTGATTCTTTTGAGTATCCAATGAATATTCCTTCATCAGCTTTCTGATTAAATTTTCCCAAGTTGTCTTTATCGTTCAAGATAAAACACCTACATCCAAAGACATGGAAAAGTTTTATATTAGGAACTCTTTTATTTATCAGCTCATATGGCATTTTTCCGAATCTTTTATTGATTATTGATCTATTTTGGGTGAAACACGCAGTTGCCATAGCTTCAGCCCAGAGGAACAGCAGAAGATTTGAATATGCGAGCATCGTCCTTGCAGGTTCCACAAGCGTTAAGTTTCGTCTTTCAACTACGCCGTTTTGTTGTGGGGTACGAGTTGTCGAAAATTGATGCTATATTCCAACAGAACTAAGAAATGTCTCGAGGGACTTGTTCTTGAATTCTGTACCATTATCAGATCTAATGGTCTGGACAGAAAGCTGCAATTTAACTTGTATCTTGCGTATGAAGTCAATTATTATCTCAGTAGCTTCAGACATGGATCTTAGGAAGAACACCCATGTGTATCTTGAATAATCATCTACTATCACCAACACATATTTGTTCTTATTGATTCTTTGTACTCGCAAAGGTCCGCATAAATCCATATGAAGTAGCTCCAATGGCCTTGAAGAATGTTCAACTATTAATTTGTGTGAAGTCCTCACCATCTTCCCTTTCTCACAAGCGACACACAACTGCTCCTTTTGAAATCCGTTTGATAGTCAATATTAAACAATCACAATTAAGATTCAAGCAATAAGAACAAGATAGAATCAAACACTGAACGAATGATTGGATTATCAAAGAAGAGAATTACAATACGAATACTTTGAAAGCACAATTCCCAATGACCTAGTCGTACAACAAAAAAATATTTCGTGCAAGATGTGTATAGATACGTACATGTACAGTACCTAAAACAAGTAATTATATACAAACACAAACTATTGACAAATTACAAAACAACCCCTAGACTTATAATATTCATAAACAAAATCAATTCCTAACAAGGATGACGAAGCATGGGAGCTGTTAACCCAGTTAAGTAAGGGGTTAAAAGTCAAAGCGGGTTTGAAAAGTATCATTGGTGTCCAAGTGATGGGCATCGACAATGCGTGGAAACGAGAAGTTAAATCTGATATCTTCGAATTAAGCAAAAAGAAGGATTTGTTGATGAAGGGAATGGGAAAGGTTATAGTGGCTCAGGTCTGTTGTGTCACATGCGGAGACTCATCCCCTCAAATCGAGAATTTCTCACATACTTTTTCTTGTGAGGTGTATGCGAATGAAGCTTTTGGTTATCAGCAACGAAGAGAACAGGATAACCCATATTTGCATTCCCATAATCCGGGATGGAGAAACACCCGAGCTTTAGTTGGAGGGAGAATCAAGACACCGAAGCTCCCGCAAAACCGAGATATGAGCAACCTCGTCAACAAAACCGGGAATTTCAATATGGATCAACCACAACCACGAAGGATTATCGATATTATAAAAGTCAAGGCCCTAAAGAGGAATATGAAGGAAGAACGGTATTCGGGAATTCGAAAGAGTTCTTCGAATGCATGGAGTTAATGAAACAACAAAGTATGGTACAAGCGAAAACAATGGAGATGCTTGGAAGACAAATGAGACAAACTGCATATTTTTAGCTAAACGAGAAGACAGTAAGCTTCCAAGTAACACAACATTTAACCCATCGCATCACCATGGTAGGAAAAGAAGTATGAAGTTAATGAAGTCGCCAAAATCACTACAGTTAGGAGTGGGAAGAAAGTTGATAATAAGATCAAAATGCCTAAGGAAATTGAGATAGATGAAGTGGTGGAGAACATTTATGAAGAAGAACCACCTAAATCAGAGTCGAAGGTAGAAACAAAACTTAAGATAGTGAACTTTCTGGATTTAGAAGCCAAGAGACCAGTTGGAACTAAAGTTGGGGATGACAGTTCAGATACCGAAACTGCTCCTTATCCATCGGCTTTAGAAAATCCAACATAATTTCTTTATGGTAACAAGGACCAAAAACTGAAGATTTATGGGATGTCTTTAACCAAGTCAAAATCAATATTCCCTTAATCAAAGCTATACATCAAATCCCTTCTTATGCTAAATTCTTTAAAGACCTTTGTACTCAGAAACGTAAGTTCAAAATCTCTCTTCCTAATCAAATAAATATGACTGAACAAGTTAGTGCAGTCATTACAAGTGCACTACAGCCTAGATTAAAAGACCTAGGATCGCCCTTGATCCCGGTTACTATCGACAATGTTCAGATTAAGAAGGCGCTTCTAGACTTAGGGGCAAGTGTCAACATCTTGCCTAGAAATTTATTTGTTTATCATGATCTAGGCATATTGCAAACAACAGATGTAATCTTGTAATTAGCAGATAGATCCACCAAAGTTCCACGGGGGATGTTATCTGATGTAATTGTTAAGGTTGAGGACTTCTACTATCCTGTTGATTTCTTGGTTTTGGACTCGGACAGTACTTATAAAGAGAGCCAACCAGCAATCATTCTAGGTGCTTTAGACATTGGATTCTGAAAATCGCAAACTCAAATTGAATGTTTTTAATGATGTACCCAACGCACCATTCGATTCATAGTGTTATATGATTGATTTAGTTGATGATTAGGTACAACAACAATTATCAACAATAACATGTAAGGATCCAGTGGAACTTTTTCGGTATTATAATGAGCATAAGCTAGAAAGCCTATCAACATGTAGGGCATTCAAATTCAATGTGCTCAATCAGTGGATTCTGAGCAACCACCATGGACACACAAGATTGGAAGACTCCCTACTAATCTACCACGGTCAGCAAAACCTTCTCTTGAACAGCCACCAGTACTGAAGTTGAAACTGCTTCCTTCTCACCTCAAATACGATTTTCTTGGTCCTGACAGCACATTGCCTATAATAATTCTAACTGATCTTACTAATGAACAAGAAAATGCATTGTTGGAAGTATTGTCAAGACACAAGGAAGCGGTAGGCTGGACTATCACAGATGTTAAAGTGATTAGTCCAACAGTGTGCATGCATCGGATTATCACTGCCCCAACAGCTAAACCAACCAGAGATGCTCAGCGAAGGCTGAATCCTAATATAAGAGAAGTGGTGAAGAAAGAAGTGTTGAAATGGATAGATGCAGAAATTATTTATCCTATATTAGATATCTAGTGGGTTAGTCCCACACAAACGGTTCCCAAGAAATTACGAATCACTGTAGTTGACACCCCAGAAGAAGAAAAGATTGCAACTTGACCTGTTACCGGGTGGAAAGGATGCATCAACTACATAAAATTAAATGTTGCAACCTCTAAAGATCACTTTCCTTTGCCATTTATCGACCAAATTGTAGATTAATTAACAGGACAAAAGCTTTATTGCTTCCTGGACGACTATTCAGGTTATAATCAAATCCCAATACACCTAGAGGATCAAGATAGAACTACCTTTACATGTCTGTATGGTACTTTTGCCTACCAAAGAATTCCAATTGGATTGTGTAACGCTCCAGCCACATTCCATCGGTGTATGATGGCTATATTTTCAGATATGGTGGGAGATTCTCTTGAAATTTTCATGGATGATTTTTCAATACTCGATAGATCATTTCAAGGGTGTTTATCTCACTTAGAGAAAGTGCTAAAATAATGTACTGAAACTAATTTGGTATTAAGTTGGGAAAAGAGTCACTTTATGATCAAAGAGGGAGTGGTACTAGGATACATAGTGTCTAGAAAAAGGAATGGAGGTCGACCGTGCAAAAATACAACTTATTTCAGCCCTACCACCTCCTACCAATATCAAAGGGGTGCGTTCCTTCCTAGGTCATGGAAGGTTTTATTGAAGGTTTATAAAGGATTTTAGTGCTATAAATAAACCCTTGTGTAACCTATTGCTAAAAGACACCCAATTCAACTATGACAAAGAATGTGTAGAAGCATTCGAGAAACTAAATACTAAGCTCATAGAGGCACCTATATTGCAATCACCTGATTGGTCTCAACCCTTTGAGATCATGTGTGATGCCAGTGATCATGCGGTAGGTGTTGTTCTTGGCCAAAGAGTTGATAAAAAGCCTGTGGTTATCTACTATGCAAGTAAAACATTTTTCAGAAACTCAAATAAATTACACTACGACTGAAAAGGAATTGCTTGCAGTGGTTTATGCGTTAGATAAATTTAGATCATATATCTGGGGAGCTAAGGTAATTGTGTACTCCGATCACAGTGCCTTACGACACCTGTTGGCTAAGAAAGATACAAAACCGCGACTGATTTGATGGATACTTCTATTACGAGAATTTGATTTGGAAAATCAAGATAAAAAAGGCTAAGAAAATGTCATAGCAGCCCATCTTTCATGATTACCCATAATTACCACGGATATGCTTGATTCCATTCGAAATAATTTCCCAGATGAACAACTAGTGTTCATCGCAAAAGTGTCATGGTTTGCTAACCTAGTAAACTATTTTGTCACTGGGAAAATCCGGGGCCATTAGAACTCACATCAGAGAAAATATTTCTTCTCTCATACCAAACAGTATATTTGGGAGGAGCCGGATTTGTTCTAAATTGGAGCAGATTAAATATTCGGCGATGTGTGCTAGACAATGAGCATTATGATATTTTAAATCACTGCTAATCGTATGCATGCAGTGGTCACTACAGTGTGGATTCTTTTGGCCTACTATCTTTAAATATTCATACAATTTGTTAAATCGTGCTTGCGATGCCAACAAATAGGAGGTATTTCGATGCGAGATCAAATGCCCATGACACCGATTCTCATTGTTGAAATATTTGACATGTGGGGCATAGACGTTATGGGACCCTTTCATAAGTCATACGGTTTCGAATATATACTCGTGGCAGTTGATTATGTCTCTAAGTGGGCAGAGGCTACGAGGACTAATGACTATAAGGTAGTTTGTCAGTTTGTTAAGAAGAACATATTTACATGTCATGGAATTCCTAGAGCTATAATTAGCGATGGGTTCACATTACAAAAAAATGTATTTTGGCAAATTACTGAAGCATTATGGAGTCACCCACAAGATCTCAACCCCATATCATCCACAAACTAGTGGACAAGTAGAAGTATCCAATAGAGAGATCAAATGTATGCTAGAGAAGATAGTGTGGCCAGATTGTAAAGATTGGTCTACACGACTAGACGATGCACTCTGGGCATACCACACTGCTTTCAAAACCCCTATTGGAATGTCTCCATATAAGTTAGTGTACGGGAACTTGTGCCATATACCAGTCGAAATGAAACACCATGCACTATGGGCCATTAAGAATACAAATATCACATTCACGGATGGCAGAGTAAACCGAAAACACCAACTAATGGAACTAGAAGAAATCCGTAGAGAAGCTTAAAAAAAGCAAAATATATAAAGTAAGACAAAGGTTTTCCACGATCGTCAAATTAAAAGGAGGGTGTTTAATAAGGGTGACAAAGTGTGGCTATTTAATGGATGCCTGCGGTTATTCCCAGGAAAATTAAAATGTAAGTGGACAGGTCCGTTCGTAGTGACTAATGTTTATTCTCACGGTGCGATAGAAATACAAGACCAAAAAGGTGGTGAACCACTTAAAGTCAATGGGCATCGACTTAAGTTGTTCGTACAATGGGCCATAGGACATGTCGTATCATCTGAGATGATGATCTTAGAGGATGCCACCTGATTATTATGGAATCGTATGTCTGGCTGAAAACATTAAACTTAACACATCCTGGAAGGCAGTCCAGAGAACTTTGTGTGTCTGTTCTATAGAAACTCTCACGAGACTATAACTCGTCCACTAGGGTTACCGAGGGGGTTAAAGGCTTATTGCACATGCTAAGTGCAATTGTTTTCACCACGAAAATGTGATTTTAATATAAGTAGTTTCTATTTTTTTTTGTTAAACACTTATGTTTCGAATAGGACCTGGAGTCGATAAAAACGTGATGCACGATGAACACTCGGGATCTTAGCAAACTAGGAAAAGCAATAGGAATATACATGTACTTGGACACTTTTTAGACCATAAATGTATTATAGATACTATATAAGTTGGGGACCAACCAAGGAGTGAAGTGCACATGAAAAATGAACCTGGAGGATGGACATAGGGGGCCAAGCCAAGAGCTGCACCTCGCGTTGCGCCTCAAGCGCACCGGCTGGTGCAAAAGTGCGCCCGCGCCTGCGCCCTAACGAACTCAACTAGAAAACTTTTATGGCTTGTACTCTCACTTTTCACCTATTTGCTCTCTAAACTGTCTGCTACATTTGAAAATTTGGGTCTTCTTTGGCACTAGGGTACTCTCAAACAAAGATTGTTTCTCTCCAATCTTCTCTCAAGTTGCAAATCTGTCCATTGTAAGTATTATCTCCCTTTTAAGCTTCAATGTTAGTATAGAGTTTTAAGATCTCAAATGTTATTCATGATGTTCTTCAAGCATGTTCTTCAAGCATTCTTGAAATGTATTTAGTGTGCATTCATGAGATTACGTGGAAATAGGATTATATTTCTCCAGGAATGTGGTAAAGTTGATAATAGGTGTTCATGGAAATCATATGCTTGATTCTAGGTTATAATGATTGGAATGTGTATAGTTAGTCTCAATCATAACGAGATGCTAATTTGGGTGTGTAGATAAACACACATATATAGACAATTATCCCTAATTAGTTTGCATTTTAGTTTTCGTGCAAATTAGCGCCATGAATGTCGTTAAAATAATGGGTATTTTCAGGGGCATTTAATTCAATGATGTTATGATCAAAATCCAATTTGTCATTCATTTCTATGTCACAAACATAATGTTGATTATGATGCCATGCAACGTATGTGTTCATACACGTAGTGCTCATGGCATAGTTGCTAAATTCATGCATTAACACACCAATTAGAGGTTATATTGCTTCATTATTGAGTCATAATCACACATATTATAAGCAAGACTTGGTCATCGTGTGTTGCACATTAGGACATAAGTGGATATAGCTGGAATCTTGGAACATTCATGATGGTTTATGCATCCACGATGTGGTCACATTGTGCACACCTAGTGTTCTTGTCTAATCTCGTGTCTTGTTTGATCGTAGATGGCAAGTCAATATAACGTCAATTCAAGTCGTCGCACCACAAGAACCCCACGTATGTGTGTCCATATGCGGATCCCCACCAACACCGAGTATCCCTCACCATCACTTACATCACCAATTCCGGAATCACCATTCCATTTTCTCATTGAACAAACTTTAAAAGAATCAGATTTCAAAAACTTTGGGATCATTGAAAGGTTCGACGGGTTGGGGTGGTCGGGGTGTCACATCCTTGCTTTAATCATGCTTGCATTATCCCGGGAATAAATAACAATAGCCATAATAACCTGTTAGGCACAAAAAGGCCTTAATCAAACCTGTTTTATATCATAGGGTGCGATTTTTAATCAAAGCTGTTTGATACACTTAAGGGTATAATTTAAGGCCTCTTAATGCCTTATTGAAACCTGATAATTGATTTGCAATGTAAGCCCAAACCTGCTCACCCTGTTACATCAGTTGTAACTTGGTAGATTGCCCAAGCTATCCTAAACTGTTAGACAAGTTTGACATAAACTGCCTACGCTGTTCATATTTGTTGAACAGCTTAGACCCTAGAGAAGTGTTCTGTTCTTTGTGAACAGGTTATACACTTTATGGAATTTTGTTTCCACGTCATCATGTAAAGTCTTGGACGTGAACAGCTTAGACCCTAGACAAGTCGAAGACAAAGTGGAAAATTAGAAACTGCTTTCACTGCCTAAGCTGTTCTGATACATGAAGACAAAGAGTATATTTGAAATGGGTGACATACCATTTCTTATATCAAAATAGCTTTACATGAAGAGGGAAGAATTAAAATTGACATTCCTCTTTAAGGTAAAGCATCATGCAACAGTGACAAAAAGGAAAAGATAAAAATTCTGCTACATATGGACAAATTTTGTTTTGTCTGAATATGCAGAAAAGAAGTTTTGTCTTTTTGTAAAGGCTCTCCACTATCTCTGCAACCAATTAGGAAGTTTCTCTAGGATTCTCTGAGTGAGTGTTGGGAAATATTCTAAATATGTCAAGCTGTTAGTTAGATTTCTCAAACCTGTTAGTAGATTTTCTGTCTACTTACAAAGTTCAAGCTGTTAGTTGTGTAAGTTTGAGCAGCTAGTTCAAAAGTTCAAGCTGCCAGTGCTCAAGTTCAAGCTGCTCAACAGATAGACTTCAAGCTACCCAACAGTTCAATAAACAGAAAGTGCTGAAATTCAGGAAGAGATTTATATTCAAAGATTCAAGCATATCTACTACCAGAGAAGTCGTAGTTGTTCAAGGAAACAACTCAGAAGGCTTTATATATAGATATAATAGGTTTTTCTATTGTAAGCTTGCATGTACATGTTTTGATTCAGTTGTAATTGCTTTTTGATTAAGTTTTCATAAGCCTCTAAGGTTGTAAAACCCTAAAAACAGTCTGTGTTCTTCGTGTAAACAAACAGATTAGAGTTGATTGTAATCAGTGAGTTTGGCAATGCAAAAGATTTGATTTCTGATTATATTTATGTGTTATTTGTTTTGAAAGCTTTTCTTAAAACAGTTAAGTGTTATTCCGCAAACTTCTTAATTGGACTTTGATTCAATACAAGGTTATTGGTTTTATACTTTGATTTATTCAAACCAGTTAATCTTAGGTTGTAATTTTGATCTTGACAAGTGGTATCAACGCCACAGGTTTTTCTTTGTTTTCAAAGTCAGAAGCTTTCTTTTAAAATCTTCATTTTTCTGCAATGGAATTTGATAATAGCAGTAGTGGATCTGGGCAAGGACTCAAAGTGCATATGCTCAAACCCACTGAGTTCGAGATGTGGAACTCAGGATTCAACAGCACATTCAATTTATTGATTATGCCATATGGGAAGCTGTTGAATTTCCACCTGTAGTTGATCCTGAACTAGATGTTGAGGGCAACCCATAAAAACACGTCCAAAAACTGAACTTGAAAGAAAGGCTAGAATGAATGAAGTGAAAGCTCTTACACTTTAATAGATAGCCATTCCTAATGCTTATCAACATCAGTTTAAAAAGTTCTCTACTGCTCATTCTCTTTGGATTGCTTTAGAAAAAAGATTTGCTGGCAATGCTAGCACCAAAAGGAATCAGAAAGATCTTCTGAAACAGTAGTATGAAAACTTTTCTGGTGGCAAGAATGAAAACCTTACTTAGATCTTTGACAGGTTTCATAAACTGATAGGTGAATTGGAGAGTGCCAAAGTCAGCTTGGATCAAGATGAAGTAAACAGAAAATTTCTTAGATCACTTGGTGAAGAGTGGACAGTCTATGATGCCCAATGGTGAACAAAAGATACTCTTGATGAAATAGAGTTGGATGACCTTTACAATAGTCTGAGAGTGTTTGAAACTGAGATTGAAAATAAAAAGAAATCCTTTTCATACAATCATAACACTGCTCTGCTGTCATCAGCATTAACTGATAAATCTAACTGTTGTGATTCCTTCTCAGGTGCGGATGGTAACTCTACTGCAGTCCATTATGAAGCTTTTGTTGCCAATGATGGACTGTTTACTCTAAATGCTGAAGATTTAGAACAAATCCATCCAGATGATCTAAAGAAATGGACTTGAAATGGCAGCATGCTATGTTGACTATGAGGGCTAAAAGATTTTTGAAAAGAACTGGCAGACCAAACTTTCAAGCTAGACCAGAAGGCAACCTAACATTTGATAAATCAAAAGTTGAATGCTTTAAATGCCACAAGCTTGGACTTTGCCAGAGAATGCAGATCCCAAGGTTAACAGCCACCAAGACCCCAACAATCTAATCAAACTTCATCATCACAAGCACTTGTTTCTCAAGAAGACAATGTGTTTGACTGGAGTGATCAGTCAGAAGAGGAGTTTCAAAATCAATCTCTTATGGCAGAAACATCTAATGTCACTTCCACTGAACTACCATCTGAGGGCACCCACTGGTCACAACATAAAACAAGATGGCATTTGGATAGTGGATGCTCTAGGCACATGACAGGCAATCCTGAATGCTTGTCAAATTTCAAGGGATTTGAAGGAGGATTCGTTGCATTTGGAGGAAATTCCAAGGGAGGTAAGGTGACGGGTAAAGGTACTGTCAAAGCAGGCAATATGATCTTCAATGATGTTTTGTATGTTGAACAGCTGAAGAACAATTTACTAAGTGTGTCTCAAATCTGTGATAAACAAAATATTGTTCTATTCACAGACTCTGAGTGCATTGTTCTTTCAAAAGATTTTAAAATACCTGAAAATCTTGATTTATTTAGAACACCAAGAAAGGACAATGTCTACTGTTTGGACACAGATCTTTTATCCAAATCAAATACTTTAAGCTGTTTGATATCCAAAGCATCATCTAATGAGTCTGCTCTTTGGCACAGAAGGACGTGTCACATGAACTTCAAATCTATGAATGTTTTAGTCAAAAAGGATTCGGTAAGAGGTTTACCACAAAAGGATTTCGTCTGTGATGATCGTTGTGTAGCATGCCTTAAAGGCAAGCAAAACAAAACTTCTCATAAGGCCAAAGAAGTAAATTCAATCTCATTTGCTCTTCATCTTATTCATATGGATCTCTTTGGTCCAACATTTGTTTTGAGTTTGAATAAAAGAGCTTACTGTTTAGTCATTGTTGATGATTTCACCAGATTTACATGGGTCTACTTTCTTAGGACTAAAGATGAAACTGCTGAGCTAGATAAATCATTTATCCTAAACAGTTTCTGTGAGTCTAAAGGTATTGCAAGGCAATATAGTGCACCAAGAACACCACAACAAAATAGTGTAGCTAAAAGAAAGAACAGAACTTTAATTGAGGCTGCTAGGACCATGCTAGCTGATTCCAAATTGCCAATGACCTTTTGGGCAGAGGCAGTCAATACAGCTTGTTATGTGCTAAATAGGGTTCAAATTGTTCAATCACAAGGGAAAACTCCATACGAGTTATTCCATCATATTGTTCCCTTAATAGCCTTTCTAAAGTCTTTTGGCTGTTCATGCACTATTCTTCACACTAAAACTCACTTAGGTAAGTTTGAAGTAAGGCTGAAGAAGGTTTCTTTGTAGGTTACTCTACTCAACGTAAAGCCTATAGGGTATATAACAGTGTGTCTAAAACCATTGAAGAAAGTGTCAATGTTGAGTTTAATGAAAACACTGCAAATATCAAAGGCACTGATCCTGATTGGTTGTTTGATTTGGATTCACTAACAAATTCTCTGAGCTTTGTTGAGTATACTGCAAAAACTAATGAAAACAGGGTTGAAGCTGCGAACACAAATTCTCATGCTGGTCACACAAATACTCAAGCTGTTGGCATAAAGTTTCAGACTGTTGAAGATTCTAATAAATGGGATGAGTATACTGTTCTACCACTTCTATCTTGTGACTCACCAGGGGTACTGGATGCTCAACATGATACAATTCGAGATTATGAAGTGCCAATCCGAAGTCCTGAGGTAACAGCTCCATCCAATAGGGAAACTGTCCCATATTCCGGTCAAGAGGTTCCTGAAGCAGAACCATCAAGTGGTCATGAAGGAGATGATACAAATCTAGGAACATCATTTCAGACACACAGAGAGCCCACACTCAGGGTTCACAAGTATCACCCTCTCAATCAGATAATGGGTGATCCACGCACACCTGTACAGACAAGGATAATAGTTCACAAGGACTCCACTGATGCTGAATCAGTAGTTCCTGAATTTAGTCTAGCTGCCTTTGAACATGCATGTTTCATGTCACAATTAGAACCTAAGAAGGCATCTGAGGCTTTGAAAGATCCATCTTGGATTGAGGCAATATATGAAGAACTACTCCAATTCAAGATTTAGAATGTATGGACTTTAGTTGATCTTTCTAGAGGAAAGAGAGCAATTGGTACAAGATGGGTGTTCAGACACAAGAAGGATGAGAGAGGGATAGTAATCAAGAACAAAGCAAGACTGGTAGCACAAGGATACACTCAAGAAGAATGAATAGATTATGATGATGTCTTTGCCCAGTAGCAAGAATAGAAGCCATCAGACTGTTCCTAGCTTATGTCAGCTTCAAAGGATTTAAAGTGTACCAAATGGATGTGAAATCTGCATTCTTGTATGGTACAATTGAAGAAGAGGTCTATGTGTGTCAACCCCCTGGATTTGAAGATTACAAGTATCCAGACAGAGTCTACAAATTAGACAAAGCCCTCTATGGACTCCACCAAGCCCCAAGAGCATGGTATGACACTTTGTCATCATACCTTCTACAAAATGGATTCAAGAGAGGTACTCAGGATAAAACATTGTTCACAAAGTCCATCAAATCTGAGATTTTGCTTGTTCAGATCTATGTTGATGATATCATCTTTGGGTCAACAAATGACAGTCTGTGCAAAGAGTTTGACACATTGATGCACAAAAAGTTTCAAATGAGTTCAATGGAAGAACTCACATTCTTTCTAGGATTACAGGTCAAGCAGAAGCCCACAGGACTTTTTATAAGTCAATCAAAGTATGTTCATGACATTCTGGAAAAGTTTGGTTACAAAGATACCAAAGTTGCTAGTACTCCAATGGACACTCATAAGCAGCTTGATGCAGACAAAGACGGAGTAGATGTGGACATTCACCAATACAGATCCTTGGTAGGTTCACTAATGTACCTCACATCTTCTAGACCTGATATAATGTTTGTTGTTTGTGTTTGTGCCAGGTTTCAATGTGCTCTAAAGGACTCACATTTATTTGCTGTTAAGAGAATTTTTAGATATCTCAAAGGCCAACCTCATTGGGGCCTATGGTATCCTAAAGACTCTCCTCTTGAACTAACATCCTACTCTGACAGTGACTATGGAGGACGCAACATTGACAGAAAATCCACAACTGGTGGATGTCAATATCTAGGAGCAAGACTGGTCAATTGGCAGTGCAAAAAGCAAACAACTGTCTCCACCTCATCTACTGAAGCTGAACATGTAGCAGCTGCCAGCTGCTGTTCCCAAGTGATGTGGATTCAGAATCAACTGCGAGACTATGGTATGAACTTTTTATCTACTCCTATTTACATTGACAACTCAAGTGCCATAAGCATCGTACAAAATCCATTGAAATTTCCCAAAACCAAGCATATAGACATTAGATTTCATTTTATAAGAGATTGTAATGAGAAGAAATTAATCCAAGTTACCAAATTCATACAGATGATCAGTTAGCTGATCTATTTACAAAACCATTTGATGTAGGAAGATTCACCTTCCTAGTATCAAATATTGGCATGGTTAAAATGGATTAATTTGTTTTTCATCATTCTCTTTTATTTTATGAAGAATATACTTATTTCGTATGCTTGATTAAGGGGGAGACACTGTTTCATTAGAATATGCTTAATTTTAAACTAACAGCTTGAGTCTTTTCTCAAGCTGCTAGTTCATTTCACTCGGACTGTTAGTTGTTTTCACTTGATCTGTCAAAGTGTGCAGGGTAATTCTGTAATATCATATAAGTGTGTGCGCGGGATTAGATATTTTCAAAAATGCCCAAACCTTTAAAGGTCCCAGTTTCGTTCAATTGTAACTACCAGTTGCAAAAATATCTTCCACGATCTTCTCCACACCTTCTCTTTGAGCGATTCACACACACATATCTTTGAAACCCTAAATCACCGTCTTGATCGTCAATGGAGTTTTTCAAAGAACACAACTGTCTCCCTTATTCACTTAAACACACTGACCTTCAACCATTCTATGACATGATGGACTTCCTTCGAAGTTCCCATATCCATCATGCCCTCACTATAAATCCCACCATCCGCCAACACTTGCATCTTCAAGATGCCGCAGATACATCCGATTTATCCCTTACTGCATTACATGAAGGACTTTTTGCTATAGGGTATAGGGGCCCTACTGATTCTTTCACTTTCTTTAAAGCACATTTTGCCCCTAAGTGGAAATATCTTGTGCATGTTATACAACAGTGCATAAGCCCTAAAAGAACTGGTTGGTCACAATTTTCTTCAAATATAGCCACTGCCTTAGTGTGTTTATCAACGGGCCAACAGTTCAATTTTTCAAACATGATTTTTCAGGGGATGTTAAGGCATCATGCCCTAAAGAATGGGAAATATTTTATGTATCCACGATTTTTGGCTGAAATAATTGCAAGATCTTGCAATAATTTTAGTATACATAAAAGGATACATGTTTCCTATAGGCACTCTTTACCATCAATAAAAAGACTATTAAAACCAAGTGCCAATTTTTTGAATATAGATGTCCCATTGCCTTCTGCAATGCTGGGCATCAATCCACCAAACAGAGGAGAGGGTCCTGAGCAGGCTTAACCATCCATCACTACTTCACCCCCAGGACCCCAACCCACTCCTCATGATACAAATATTCCATATGATCCTTCTATCACACCTAAATCCCCACTCATACAATACAAAAGACAAATGGTTTCAGGAGCTCCTTCCTCCTCAGCCCTAACACCAGAGCCAAATATCCCTGTGCAGGAGGACACTTCTGCACAGAATATCCAAAGGGAACCCACTGAGGACACTCCCATCCTCAATTTGGAGGTGGCCATCCCATCAGAGGATGTCCATATGGGGTTTGTGGCTGACACTACTGATGTCTCTGCACAAGAGGCACAGGCCAGTGTCAACATCACTAAGACCAGACCCATGGCAACAGAGGGTGTGCAAGCACCTTCTGGTAGCCCCCAGTACCAAGCACAAAGGGGCCCAGATGTTTCTATTTCTGGAATTCATGCCAGTGATAGATCACAAGTACCACTATCATTTGATGATCTTGAGGCTAGTCTGCAACTTAAGATATTGACGGATCCTCAGCTGAAACATGTTGTCGCCGTATTGGAACATTACCAGTCCCTTATTGCTACACAGGGGGCCTAAATCACAGCTCTGCAACAGACATTACCAGCTCAACATCAAAGAATGGATTATTTTCATCAAGTGTTCACCCTATGTGGAAATAAGATTATTAAGATGGTTCGAACCCTCATTGCAAAGGTTGTGGGTCCTCCTGGCCAAACCAATGCATCCAAAAAGGGGGTGAATCAGGAGATCCCTACTTCAGTCCAAACTCCTTCAACCTCTGCTCCAACAGTCCCAGATTCTAGGCTAACAGTTCCAACAGCCACTCAAGCTGTTAGTCTAGAACCTCAAGCTGGCCCCATCAGAACAACTGGAGTTGTTATCAGAGAAGGAAACCAAGCTCCTGTCAGTACAGTCCAATCCACATCATTAGCTTCCAGAGATAAGGGCAAAGGCATACTCATTGAATCTCCAAAGATTAAATTCTCCTCTAAAGAAGCCCACGTTGCTCATGATGCTGAACTTGCAAGACAATTAGCAGAGGAACAAGATGATCTCTTAGACCAGCAAACCCATGCTCAAATGAAAGATGATGAAACCTTAGGTGGTTATCTAAGAGGGTTTGTGGTCAAGCAGAATCAGAAGAAAAGGAAAATGCCAACAGGGCATTCAAAGGCAGAACACAGAAAATTTTTGATAAACTTCTCTGCATCAGTAGGAATTCCAAGAATAATGGCTCAATCATGGCCAACAGAAAAGCTGCAAGACCTACATGATAAAGAGATGGAAAAACAGAAAGCATCCAAAGTCTCCCAACAAGTCCAAAGCCAACAAGAACCAGTTCAAGTTGGTGTCAGCAATCCTCCTCCCCCTGTTCAAACTGTTGCTAATGATCCTCAATCTGAAGCTATTCAACAAGGAAAGCTTGATCTAGTGAAAAGAGTGCTGTTTGAACATTAGCTGCAAAAAGTAATGGAAATTGAAAAGACCCTCGATCAGCATGACTTCTCCAAGCCTCCCATTACATACTGGTATGCTAAGTCAATGGATGACATTGATTTAAAATATCACTTTGTAGTCAAAAGAGAAGCTGGTCCCGAGGAAGAATACAAAAGCATAGTTCATCTAGCACAGAAGATGACCAGAGAAGAGCTGACACAAATGCATCGTATTGGAATTGTTAGTCAGTCTAGGTCTCCACTTCTTTGGGTTAAGCAGAGTGTAAAAGATCTTAAAAGCATTTTTGACCCAGAATCTATCAAAAGGGATATAGAAGCTGCCAAGGATATGAAGATTGTACATGTTGATCTATATGTGAAATCAAAGACATATAGACTCAAATTTGAAGCAAAACCAACATGTTCTTCAATTTTGAATTCTTTGATCTGCCAAAGGCATGGTTACTTCAAATAATCTCAGTGAAGATTTACTGTGATAAAGAAGAGATGAAAAGAGATTTTTTAAAGGCAATAAAGCAGAAACTTTCACAACTGTAAGTTTTTGTTTGCCTTAGTTTGTAGATAACAGTTTTACTTTGTTTTATTTCCTTATTTGTACAAAAACTTAAAGTCTTGTGTAAAGAATTTACGTTAGGGGGAGATTGTTGGGAAATATTGTAAGTATGTCAAGCTGTTAGTTAGATTTCTCAAACTGTTAGTAGATTTTCTGTGTAATTACAAAGTTCAAGCTGTTAGTTGAGTAAGTTCGAGCTGCTAGTTCAAAAGTTCAAGCTGTCATTGCTCAAGTTCAAGCTGCTCAACAGATAGAGTTCAAGCTGCCCAACAGTTCAATAAACAGAAAGTGCTGAAATTCAGGAAGAGATTTATATTCATAGATTCAAGCATATCTACTACCAGAGAAATCGTAGTTGTTCAAGGAAAAAATCAGAAGGCTTTATATATAGATATAATAGGTTTTTCTATTGTAAGCTTGCACGTACATGTTTTGATTCAGTTGTAATTGTTTTCTGATTAAGTTTTCATAAGCCTCTAAGGTTGTAAAACCCTAAGAATAGTCTGTGTTCTTCGTCTAATCAAACAGTGTAGAGGTGATTGTAATCAGTGAGTTTGGCAATGCAAAAGATTTGATTTTTGATTATATTTATGTGTTACTTGTTTTGAAAGCTTTTCTTAAATCAGTTAAGTGTTATTCCGCAAACTTCTTAATTGGACTTTGATTCAATACAAGGTTATTGGTTTTGTACTCTGATTTATTCAAACCAGTTAATCTTAGGTATTAATTTTGATCTTGACAGTGAGTATAAAAGAAGCTTCTAAGGATGAGAGATAACCAAGAGAGAAATCCATAAGTCCAGAACGTGCAAAAAGAATTGTGTTTTCATGCATGCAAGTTCTGCTGTTCAACTTAGAAAAGAATAGTTATAGTGTGTCTAAGTTGTTCTTATTCAAACCTGTTAAGTTGTGTCTCTAAAACAGTGAGTGCATCTTAGTGAGTGAATTAATTGTAACTAGTCTTAGTGAGTCTTAGATTAGTTGTTCATCTGTTGTTTTTTTGTCATATCTGTTTGAACCATTCCACAGTTAATACCTGTTTGTCGTTAACAGTTGTTAATATATACATACAAACATTGAGAAAGTGTGATGAAATTTTAAATAGTTGTATTCACCCCCCTCTAAGCTTACAGCTACATACTTAGGAAACCTTTTGGGACCTACAATTTGTATCAGAGCAGTTTAGAGTGTGTGTAAACTCTAGATCTCTCATAACTCCCTATTTCCCACCATGGACAACAGTGCTGTCAACTCCTCATCTTACTGTGACAATGGGTCAATGACAAAACCTCCAAAGTTTGATCGTCAGAACTTTTCTGGCTGGAAGTGCAGAATGATGCTCTATCTAGAGAATCTTGATGTGGAACTACCAGAAATAGTGATGGAAGGTCCTTATGTGCCAACATCTGTCACCACCCTAACTCCTGCTGCTGAAGGAGCTGTTCCTGAAGTAAGGACTGTTGAGAAAACAAAAGCTCAATGGTCTGATGAAGACAAACGGCTGGTTGCCCTTGATGCAAAAGCTAGGAACATCCTTGTCATCTCTCTACCTGATGGTGTGTTCAAACAGGTTGAGAAGATGAAGACTGCCAATGAGATGTGGGAAACTTTGTGTACCGTCTATGATGGTCCCACTATCACATTAGATAACATGATAAATAATCTTGTTAGACAATATGAACTATTCTTTGCAAAGCCTAAGGAGACTCTCAGTGATACTTACACCAGATTTACTGCCTTAATCAATGACCTCAAAGCTGTTGGGATCACTAAAGATAGCTTAACTCTGGTGAACTAATTCTTGGACATGCTACCTGAGGAATGGAATTACTTCTCTACTATCCTCAGAAACTCAGGTACCATCAAAGGCATGGATCTTGTCAATCTTTATGAATCCTTCCTAAATGATGAACAATCAAGGCAAGAGAAGAGAAATGCCTTAGAAATGTCCAAGAGGGGTGCAACCTATGTGGCCAGCATGAGACAACATGTTAATCAGGTGTGTGATGTGTTCACACAAGCTGATCAACAAGATGATGATGAATTGGAGGAAATATCAGAAGAAGAGGAGAACTGGGAAGATCTTACAGAGTTTGATGATGAGCAAATGATTGCTATGCTTGTTAGAAAATTCAATAAGAAAAAGTTTGGAGGAAAAATGCTAAAAAGGAAATCAGGTGCCATAAAAAAAGAAGGCATTTGAGAAATCCAAGGCTGAGTGCTTTAAATGTGGCAAAACTGGCCATATAGCTGCTGACTGTGTGTCTAAAGCTGTTGGCTCTTACTCTAAACCATACAAGATGTACAAAGACGATGGCTACAAGGTTAAGTACCTTATGGACATGGCTAAGTTGAAAAAGTTAGAAGACTCTGTGGCTTCTAACAAACAGAAGGGACTGATGGCTAAAACATATGACTGGGAGGACTATGATTCATCATCTGATGAAGAAGACAACAACTGTCTAGTAGCCAACACTGATGCCCCTTCAATAAGTAACTTCAAACAGGACTTAGTTGAAGCTGAAGCTCTCAGCTCTTTGGAGAACTGGAATCCCACCATGATGTATAAGGTATAAAACTTTAAGGATTACAGCTCTGAAGAAAAATTTAAAATGTTTGATTATCTACTTGTGGATTTGAAAGCTGCCATTGAGAAGCATAATGCTTTGAAGTCTGAAATCTCTAAGATAATAACGGATCTTGACATAAAATCTAATGAACTGGACAATTTTCATAAGTTGAAAACTGAACTTGATGAAGTAAAACACATCAATACTATTTTATTAGAAGAAAAGAGAGAAACAGACTGAAAGCATGCTAAGCTTCAAAAGATTGTTGACTCTTTGTGCCATTCAGCTAAGAGAGTCAGTCAATGTATCAATGATCAAATTCTAGCTCAAATCCAAGCTTATCTTGGAGGAGATCTTGATACAACAGCCAATTGTTGAAATCAAGAATCTGGAAACAAATCTATCCTCTCTTGGAGAGCTTCAAAATACATTCATTCAAAATGTAAATGGAAAGCTGGTTTCAACAAACAGGTTTGTCAGGCCTCAAAATACTGACAGTTTATGTGAAAAGATTGCAAAGACCGATGATGGAATGTGTTCTCCATCAAACCATCCTGCTAAGTGCTCAATCAGATCACATAAACAAAAGAATGGGAAACAAGTTAAAAATGCAGCTTTGACAACTAAACCTGTCAATCAGACAGGTTCTGATGTTAAAGCTGAAGGAAAGAAACCTGCTAATCCATTCAATGTTGAATACTTCCAAAAGAAAATTATAAAAGGAAAGCAGCCTGCATCCAACAAGGGTAAGTCTCATGTTGGAAGCAACTCTGCTGTGATTTCAAAAGTTTTTAAATCATAGTGAAAAACTTGTTATAAATGAAAGAAAATCTTTTGATAAAACCAGACATGATGACCAAACTACCAGAAGTAGGGAAAAGTCATCACAGCTCAGTAAAGGCAAAGGCAAAGCCATTGCTCAAACTGAGAAAACAGGAAATAAGTTTTCCAAACCTATGGAAGGACAAAAGATAGTTAACTTACCTGTTTTTGATCACTGTCCTCCCAAAAAGAGGAAAGAGGATACAGACAAAGCTGTTGCTGTTGTCCCTTCAACTCAATCTGCTGGCGCTTCTAAAACAAATGAAAAATTTGCAAAACCTATTGAGAAGTCCAACAAAGATAAGCCAGAATGTGTGTCTGGGAGTTCTTCTTTCAAAAAGTCTAAAAAGAGAAAATGTTACAAATGTGGAAAGAAGACTCATGTGGCTAAGGACTGTCCTGAAATTGAGGACATAAGGCTTGCGGACAATGTTAGCTCCAATATTGAAAAAACCAACAGCCTTGGAAGTGACATTGTCACTGAGGAGAGTATCTCAGTTGATACAATCCAAAGTGGGAATACTAGTGTTGACTTCGGTGGTCCATCAACAAATGTTGATGAATAAGGAGAAGTCATCCTTATGATGAGTTCCCCTAAATACTAATAATTCCCCATGTCACTCCGCAGGTTAAACAACCAAGCCAGGTTCGGTACTTGGACAGTGGCTGCTTTGGCCACATGATAGGTTGCAAGGATTTGCTGAGTGATCTCAATCCTGAAAAAGGCCCAAAGGTCACATTTGGTGACAACGTCCAGGGATCGACACAAGGATATGGAACCCTTCAAGCTGGTGCTGCAATCTTCAACAGAGTAGCCTATGTGTCTGGGCTAAAACATAATCTTGTAAGCTTCAGTCAACTGTGTGATCGAATAGTTGGTGACATCAACAAAGGTGTGCAAACAAGGTCTGACAGTCTAGGAAACTTTTGTATGTTTTTAAGTTTTGTGTCCCTAATGGAGCCTAGGAAAGTAGATGATGGACTTAAATATGCCAATTGGATCACTGCCATACAAGAAGAACTCAATCAGTTTGAGAGAAACAAAGTATGGAAGCTGGTCCATGTACTTAATGGTTAGACTTGGCAATACGTGTATCCGTGTCGTGTCGCGTGTCAGATACGAATTTTACACGACACGAATATCTCAAAAACGAACACGACACGAATTATAAAACGTGTCTTGATCTGAAAAATGAACACGACACGCAAAAAATTCATTTGACACGTGACACAACACGCATAAAACACGTGTCACACGAAAACACGAATTTTACCCGAATTATATATAGTTATAAATTCAAACATAATAACCCAAAAAATTTTCAAACTAATTAATTAAGTGGGAATCTAATGTCGTGTATATCCATGTATTATCCATGTTTTATTTGTGTTATTGTGCAACACGAAAGTTATGCGTGTCTTATACGTGTTTATACTGGTAAATTTGTGTTTTAACTGTATAAGACACAAAACACGAATTTTAAATTCGTGTTGACACGAATTTACACGAAACACGAATTTGTAAAACCCATATACGGAAAACTCGTGTCGTATACGTGTCGTGCCTGTCGTGTCGTGCATCAGTCAACTGTGTGATGATGGCTACAAGGTTAAGTTTAATGAGCACCTGGGGTACATACTGGATTCCCAAGGCAAAGTTATGTTGTGTGCATAAAGAAAGAAAGGTGTATATGTTGTAGATATGAAATCTGCTGATCCAACAACTGAAACCTGTTTCATCTCAATAAGCAATGCAAACCTCAACTGGTTATGGCACAAAAGGCTATCACACCTGAACTTTAAAAATACTAACAAACTCTGTAAGAAGGAGTTAGTAACAGGTTTGCCTTCTATAACTTATGTGAAGGATAAACTATGCACAACTTGTGAGAAGGGTAAGCAAAGAAAAACATCTTTAAAATCCAAACATATTTATTCTATTGATACACCTCTCTTCTTAAGCCACATGAACTAATTTGGACATATGAGTGTCTCAAGTCTAGGAGGTAGAAGATACACTCTAGTAATGGTTGATGAGTTCTCCAGGTACGCTTGGGTGATCTTCCTAAAGACCAAAGGAGAGGCTGCCAGCGAGATAATTGGGTTTATCAAGAAGATGGAAATTTTGAACTCTGCCCAAGTCAAGCAGCTTAGAAGGGATCATGGTACTGAATTTAAAAATAGTACTCTAGAGGACTTATGTGAAGAAAGAGGAATATCTCAAAACTTTTCAGCTATGAGAACTCCACAACAAAATGTAGTGATTGGAAGGAGGAACAGAACCGTCATAGAAGCTGCTAGAACAATGTTGTGTACATCAGGATTGCCCTCATCATTTTGGGCTGAAGCTATTAACAATGCCTGCTTCACTCAAAACAGATCCTTAGTGGTAAAGAGGTTTAATAAGACTCCCTATGAATTAATCAAAGGAAGAAAGCCAAATATAAGCTATTTCCATGTGTTTGGATGCCTTTGTTTCATTCTGAACCAAAGGGATCAACTGGCCAGATTTGAACCCGAAACTGATGAAGGAGTGTTTATTGGATACTCAGCAGTTTCTAAAGTCTACAGAGTATACAACCACAAAAGAAAGATGATTTATGAATCTATCTATGTCACCTTTGAGGAGTCCATAAATACCTCTACCAAAGCTGTTTCTGAATCAGTTTCAGGAGATTTCAGCCTTGATGATCTTATGCATTCTAATGCTGAAAAAAAGGACTCAAAAGCTTCCATATCATCCAGAGCGGAACCTGTTAACCACAATGGACTTGATGATTACATTGGTACACCCTGTGTGAATAAGTGTACTGGTATAGTCAATGTACCATGTCCAGAACCAATCAATGATGATTATACTAAATCCTCAGTTGATGTGTTCAACAATAATGGTTCATCCTCAATTAGTGAAAAGGCTCAAGAAGTGAGTGTGTCTGAAAATCATGAAAGCTGTTCTGTAAGACCTGGTGAGAATGAAGCTGAATCAGAAGAATCTTCATTGAAGCATGATCCTAAGTGGACCAGGTGTCACCCTAATGATCAAATAGTTGGTGACATCAACAAAGGTGTGCAAACAAGGTGTGACAGTCTAGGAAACTTTTGTATATTTTCTAGTTTTGTGTCCCTAATGGAGCCAAAGAAAGTAGATGATGCACTTAAGGATGCCAATTGGATCATTTCCATGCAAGAAGAACTCAATCAGTTTGAGAGAAAGAAAGTGTGGAAGCTGGTCCATCTACCTAAAGGTTAGACCTGACAATACGTGTATCCGTGTCGTGTCGCGTGTCAGACACGAATTTTACACGACACGAATATCTCAAACATGAACACGACACGAATTATAAAATGTGTCTTGATCTGAAAAACGAACAGGACACACAAAAAATGCATGTGACACGTGACACGACACGCGTAAAACACGTGTCACATGAAAACACGAATTTTACCCGAATTATATATAGTCATAAATTCAAACATAATACCCCAAAAAAATTTTCAAACTAATTAATTAAGTGAGAATCTAATGTCGTGTATATCCTTGTATTATCCGTGTTTTATTTGTGTTATAGTGTAACATGAAATTTGTGCGTGTCTTATACGTGTTTATACGGGTAAATTCGTGTTTTACCTGTAGAAGACATGAAACACGAATTATAAAATTCGTGTTGACACAAATTTACACGAAACACGAATTTGTAAAACCCATATACAGAAAACTCGTGTCGTATACGTGTCATGCCTGTCGTATCGTGTACTGATATCGCCAATTTTGTGTATATTTATCAGGCGATATCTGTTCATGGCAATTTGTGTTGTTGCTGTGGCGGATCTTGAGAGCGCGGCGTGGTAATTTCAGCAGAAACACAACCTGATTCTATCACTCAAAAGCGCGGCGCGCCCATCCTAAAGCGCGGCGCGTAAATGGCTCCAGCAACTTGCAATTTTTAAAATAATTTCAATGGAGGTCCAATAGGAGACCAGCCTTTTGAAAGCGCGGCGCGCTCCCACAAAAGCGCGGCGCGTAAATGACACTGCATATAATTTCAGAAACTCGTTTTTGAAAAGCAAATTTGGAAAATAGGTTGTTGCTGTGGCGATTTTTGGCGATAGAAGCTGTATTGCTGCTCGATTTCTGAAGGGGTTTCATCTATTTCAATCATCTAACACCAATTTCATCAATAGGGGAGTAATTTCATCTTCATTTTGTCTTTATTTTGAGTTGTAATTCAATGTTCATGGCAATTTGTGTTGTAAAACTCTTCAATATGATCGAGTAGTAACTTTTTGATCAGTTGGGTATGAAATACCTTAACATTTGATGATGGTTATATATTACTTGGAATATTAATATGTTTAGATGTTATTATGGATGAATATAATGATTTGTTTGCAAAAACATGTTTTGATTCATTTTGGATGTTAATTAACCTTTGATGTGAGTTAGGGTTTATTAATATCTATTCTAAATGAAGTGATTTTTATTGCTTTGTTTAAATCCTTTAACTTGTGAGAGTAATGGAAAATGGATATAGAAATGTTTTACTATGAATCATTATATTATTTGTGTAAGGATGTGATTCTAATGCAAGTTATGCTAACATTGTGAAGTGAAAACATCATCCATGATAATAACCAATATATGAGTATGAATGTATGTTCTTAACTTTTGTAAAATAATGATCGAGTGATCTTCATTATTTTATTTATGTATCTTTTGGTACCAAATGTTATTTGCATAATATTTTGATACTTGAATTCATACTGATATCTTAATTGGTATAAATTCTCAAGGGAGTGACCCTTTGATAGTTTTATATTAATTAAGGAGTTAAGCTATTTCATAGTATTTGAGTGATCTTGGCTATTGAATAACTTAAGCAATAGCATATTTTTTTTTCCAAGGCATTATCATTACTTAATCATCCATGTGTTAGGGGAAATAATCCCAAGTGATCATCCTTTAATCATCAAGTTTTAATCCTTCTCTTGTTGCTATTGTCACGGTGTTTGTAAACTCATTTGATTATCGAAATCTTTATGATAAATCTTACACATTTTCGGCTATCACACTTTTAATCTACTTCTTATTGTTTTGCAAATCCATATAT
Source organism: Centrapalus pauciflorus (assembly GCA_020465985.1). Lineage (NCBI taxonomy): Eukaryota > Viridiplantae > Streptophyta > Magnoliopsida > Asterales > Asteraceae > Centrapalus > Centrapalus pauciflorus. The sequence continues at coordinate 145,391 of JAANYP010008911.1, read as the reverse complement.
CCCTGGGATCGACAACCCGGACTTACTTAGCTATACTAGTACACGATAGGTAATACTTGCCTATTTGTCCGCTAGTTTTAGTTAATTATTTCCGTTTTTATATTTAAAACAAAGGTGTGCTAGCGGCACATCAAGCTTTTTGGCACCGTTGCCGGGGATAAACGGTGTTTGTCGTATAAGTTGAAGATCAATTGTTAGAGATCCTTTAGGGGATTCATTCCCTAAAGTTATTTGTTCCGGTTTACACGAACCTCTTTCTGTTTTAGTTGATCGTGTATGAATAGGGACCCAAATTCGGAATTGGTTGAAGCTTTATCCGATCCGGAGCGCCTCCTTCGAAGAAGAAACAAAAACAAGAAAGGAAACGTGGAGACAAGTCAAGGAGAACCATCAACACCTGTTGTTCCCCCGTCCATTAACTTTGAAAATCTTGAACATTCCGAGCCCAAGACCGAAGAAGTATTTGTGGAAGAGATGGAAAATTAACCACCACCACCGGATAGACATACTATGAGGGACCAATCGAGGCCCACGAATGTTGGAACAACTTCACCAATTGTTAGACCGGGAGCTCGAGAGGCCAATTGTGAAATATAGACTCAACATCTTCAATACTTGAGCCAAATGTGCCCTTTTGAGGGATTTGAGTACCCGACCAATCCCACCTCTTCCCAATATCAATATGAGAATGTATATCAATCTTCATACCTATCCTCCACTCAACACTACCAAAGTCAAGACACCCAATATCCTTACCAAACTCCATCCTAAAGCGCGGCGCGTAAATGGCTAATTTCAATGGAGGTCCAATAGGAGAGCAGCCTTTTGAAAGCGCAGCGCGCTCCCACAAAAGCGCGACGCGTAAATGACACTGCATATAATTTCAGAAACTCGTTTGTGAAAAAGCAAATTTGGAAAATAGGGTGTTGCTTTGGCGATTTTTGGCGATAGAAGCTGTATTGCTGCTCGATTTTTGAAGGGGTTTCATCTATTGCAATCATCTAACCCTAATTTCATCGACAGGGGAGTAATTTCATCTTCATTTTGTCTTGATTTTGAGTTGTAATTCAATGTTCATGGCAATTTGTGTTTTAACACTCTTCAATATGATGGAGTAATAACTTTTTGATCATTTGGGTATGAAATACCTTAACATTTGATGATGGTTATGTATTACTTGCAATATTAATATGTTTAGTTGTTATTATGGATGAATATAATGATTTGTTTGCAAAAACATGTTTTGATTCATTTTAGATGTTAATTAACCTTTGATGTGAGTTAGGGTTTATTATTATCTATTCTAAATGAAGTGATTTTTATTGCTTTGTTTAAATCTTTAACTTGTGAGAGTAATGGAAAATGGATATAGAAATGTTTTACTATGAATTATTATATTATTTGTGTAAGGATGTGAGTCTAATGCAAATTATGTTAACATTGTGAAGTGAAAACATCATCCATGATAATAACCAATATATGAGTATGAATGAATGTTCTTAACTTTTGTAAAATAATGATTGAGTGATCTTCATTATTTTATTTATGTATCTTTTGGTACCAAATGTTATTTGCATAATATTTTGATACTTGAATTCATACCCATATCTTAATTGGTATAAATTCTCAAGGGAGTGATGCTTTGATAGTTTATATTAATTAAGGAGTTAATCTATTAGATAGTATTTGAGTGATCTTGGCTATTTAATAACTTAAGCAATAGCATATTTTTTTTTCCAAGGCATTATCATTACTTAATCATCCATGTGTTAGGGGAAATAATCCCAAGTGATCATCCTTTAATCATCAAGTTTAATCCTTCTCTCGTTGCTATTGTCACGGTGTTTGTAAACTCATTTGATAATCGAAATCTTTACGATAAATCTTACACATTTTCGGCTATCTAACTTTTAATCTACTTCTTATTGTTTTGCAAATCCAATTATCCCTGAGATCGACAACCCGGACTTACTTAGCTATACTAGTATACAATAGGTAATACTTGCCTATTTGTCCGCTAGTTTTTGTTAATTATTTCTGTTTTTATATTTAAAACAAAGGTGTGCTAGCGGCACATCAAGCTTTTTGGCGCCGTTGCCGGGGATAAACGGTGTTTGTTGTATAAGTTGAAGACCAGTTGTTAGAGATCCTTTAGGGGATTCATTCCCTAAAGTTATTTGTTCCGGTTTACACGAACCTCTTTCTGTTTTAGTTGATCGTGTATGAATAGGGACCCAAATTCGGAATTGGTTGAAGCTTTATCCGATCCGGAGCGCCTCCTTCGAAGAAGAAACAAAAACAAGAAAGGAAACGTGGAGACAAGTCAAGGAGAACCATCAACACCTGTTGTTCCCCCGTCCATTAACTTTGAAAATCTTGAACATTCCGAGCCCAAGACCGAAGAAGTATTTGTGGAAGAGATGGAAAATTAACCACCACCACCGTATAGACACACTATGAGGGACCGATCGAGGCCCACGAATGTTGTAACAACTTCACCAATAGTTAGACCGGGAGCTCGAGAGGCCAATTGTGAAATATAGACTCAACATCTTCAATACTTGAGCCAAATGTGCCCTTTTGAGGGATTTGACGACCCGACCGATCCCACCTCTTCCCAATATCAATATGAGAATGTATATCAATCTTCATACCTATCCTCCACTCAAGACTACCAAAGTCAAGACACCCAATATCCTTACCAAATTCCATCACAACATCAACCCAGTCAAGCTTGGAGAATCTATTTCATCAGTGCCAGATGGGCCTCCGTTACCAACAAAGCATTTCAGAAATCCTTGACAACCTCATGAGACAAAGGAGTCAAATGGATAAATTACGTACGGAAGAGCCATCAGAAAGTAGTTCAAGCAAAGTAGAGGAGAGCAAATAAAACGAAGAACACATCCACATTTATGACGCCGATTTTAGTGATTCGGATGATGATATTGAGTGTGTCTATGATGAAAAGTCGTTACATGCTCTTCCGGTCATCAAAACGTCGGAGACAATAATGGACAAGGTGCAAATCCCAAGACCACAAAGTATTGCACACGTCCCACCTTCGATTATCTATGATGAGGCTAAAGATGACTTCAATCCCGAAAGGGATTTGGAAGAGCTTGCTCGACTACTTGGTGTTGATATGCCTCCACCTATATTCATTGAGGGAGTTGACTCTGAATTTTTTGATGAACTTTCATTTATATATGTTGATGTTGTGACACCATCGCCTGTCTTTGAAAGTACTAATTCTTCGATGAATTTTTTTGAGTCCAGGTTGGTGATACTAGGAGTCTTGACTCACGACCGCCAAAGGAACTTCATAACCCTCCAGCGCCGAAACGTAAACATTTATACTTTGATGGAGGCAGTAAGGGTAAGGAGTGCAAGGCTAAATCATCTAAAATTATTTATTGCACTCAACTCAAAGGTATGCCTTTTACCCTTTTCATTCCTTTGAATGTTAAGCCAAGTGGGATAGGGTCAATCTAGGGACCCTATAAACAAGCGCTTCTTGGGAGGCAACCCAATCGATTTAATTTATCTTGTCATTATTAGCTTAGATTAGCTTATATTTATGTGTAGTTAGGGTTTCTTTGGCAATCCCTTCCTCTAAGGATATTTTGCATTGCGCAGAGTCGTTGCACACTTCACTCCAACTCTACACATGTGCAAAATTTTGGTTGGCTATTCTTTGAGCTCTTCTCTTCCACGCACTCAGGGAGTCTTTTTCCTTCTTTTCACTTACAAGTTTGCACGATTATATTGTCCATTTTGTTTCATTGAGGACAATGAAATCCTTAAGTGTGGGAAGGAGGTTACAAAACCCTTATTACATATTTTGTCCCGCCATCTCTATATTGTCAAGTTAAGTATAAAATGCATGTTTAGTTTGGGACAAATTTTGGAGAAAATTTTTTCAAAATAAACTTTCAAGTAATTTCAAATATCATCTTGCATCATTATCTCTTTTGGATTGTATGTCTTAAAAATAAATCAGGTGATGTAAGGTGATGAAGAGGGATATCTTTGGGTTTCATATTTCATGTTTAATTGATTAATAATCAAAGCTTGCACAACATAACCCATGTTCCTTTAAGTTCGTAAGATTTGAGCCTTTAAGAGCATTCATGATATATTAGTTGCCCAAAAATTCATTTGGTTATGTGTGTGGCAATTATCACTATTCATGGTAGAACTTGCCGGTTTTGATGCTTTTCAAAGAACACATTTGTTGTTGTTATTGCATTCATGTGATAGAGGCAATTAGGTCTAACACCCTTCTTTTTAGCCTTTTATTCATTTTCCTTTTTGCCTTAACATTCCCTAGAAGCCAAGTTGAGCTTTCAACCTTTTTGTTGTGTTAAAACCCCTTAGCGTTTAGCCTTTCTATCCTTTTAACTTGAGCCACCCTTAGCCCAACTTCTATGTTGTCAAATTAGGAGTTAGCTATCTTGGTAGAATAGACACTTGAAGTATATACTTGTTTAAAGTAGTCCTTTCAAAGTATTGTACACATGCTTTGAAAGTTATAAAAAAAAAAATTTAAAATGCTGAAAAGAAAAGAAAAAGAAAGAGCATCAAAGATGCATAGTAATGTAAATATAGAGTATTTTCAATTGAGTTGTTATAGCTAAAAGAATGGAATGTTATAAAATGCCAAATCAGAAATAGTGGAGTCTATTCTTTGTTTAGTTGCCTAAGCTTGGATAGATGGTGTCTGGTGTTGTTTGATTAGTTAATCCCTTTATCTTTGATTCATTTTAGTTGGGCTAATTTCGTCATTTAACCAAAAGTTCCTCACCTAAACCCAAGCCCCGTTACAACCTTTGTAAAGACCTCTTGATGTTTGCAATTCAATTAGAAAGTGTTGGAGGTTAGATTGATTGGCAAGCCTATGCTCATGATAGTTTCAATTTCGTGCAATGAGAGTGCACTTTGATTTCGCCTAAACACTGAGTGCTTGAGTGTCTTTATCTTTTTGTAAGGTGTTTAGCTTTGAATATTAATCATGATGACTTGAATTGTGAAAGCCATGTATGCTTAGTTGGATTCTTGCATTTTGCTTCAAAGTTTATCCTTCAAAATATGCAATCCAATAAGGGTATATTATGTTTTACGATATTGATTGAGTGCTTGAAAGTTTTAAATGCTTCTTGTAGAGCCAATCTTGTCCCCTATCTAATGCTTGCTTGAGGACAAGCAATTGTCAAGTGTGGGAATATTTGATATCGCCAATTTTGTGTATATTTATCAGGCGATATCTGTTGTGATTTACATATTAATATTGCTTATAGTACTCTTTTTAAGAAAATTTTGGTATTTAGTTGGAATTCTCTTCTTTTGAGCAGGTTTTGTGAAAAGTACTCAATGTAGCTACTCTAGAAAAAGCGCGGCGCGGATCTTGAAAGCGCGACGTGGTAATTTCAGCAGAAACACAACCCGATTGTATTACTCAAAAGCACGGCGCGCCCATCCTAAAGCGCGGCGCGTAAATGGCTCCAGCAACTTGCAATTTTTAAATTAATTTCAGTGGAGGTCCAATAGGAGAGCAGCCTTTTGAAAGCGTGGCACGCTCCCACAAAAGCGCGGCACGTAAATGACACTGCATATAATTTCAGAAACTCGTTTTTGAAAAGCAAATTTGGAAAATAGGGTGTTGCTGTGGCGATTTTTGGCGATAGAAGTTGTATTGCTGCTCTATTTTTGAAGGGGTTTCATCTATTTCAACCATCTGACACCAATTTCATCAATAGGAGAGTAATTTCATCTTCATTTTGTCTTCATTTTGAGTTGTAATTCAATGTTCATGGCAATTTGTGTTGTAAAACTCTTCGATATGATGGAGTAATAACTTTTTGATCATTTGGGTATGAAATTCCTTAACATTTGATGATGGTTATGTAATACTTGGAATATTTATATGTTTAGTTGTTATTATGGATGAATATAATGATTTGTTTGCAAAAACATGTATTGATTCATCTTGGATGTTAATTAACCTTTGATGTGAGTTAGGGTTTATTAATATCTATTCTAAATGAAGTGATTTTTATTGCTTCGTTTAAATCCTTTAACTTGTGAGAGTAATGGAAAATGGATATAGAAATGTTTTTCTATGAATTATTATATTATTTGTGTAAGGATGTGAGTCTAATGCAAATTATGTTAACATTGTGAACTGAAAACATCATCCATGATAATAACCAATATTTGAGTATGAATGTATGTTCTTAACTTTTGTAAAATAATGATTGAGTGATCTTCATTATTTTATGAATGTATCTTTTGGTACCAAATGTTATTTGCATAATATTTTGATACTTGAATTCATACTCACATCTTAATTCGTATAAATTCTCAAGGGAGTGATCCTTTGATAGTTTTATGTTAATTAAGGAGTTAAGCTATTTGATAGTATTTGAGTGCACTTGGCTATTGAATAACTTAAGCAATAGCATATTTTTTTCCAAGGCATTATCATTACTTAATCATCCATGTGTTAGGGGAAATAATCCCAAGTGATCATCCTTTAATCATCAAGTTTTAATCCTTCTCTCGTTGCTATTGTCACGGTGTTTGTAAACTCATTTGATAATCGAAATCTTTATGATAAATCTTACACATTTTCGGCTATCTAACTTTTAATGTACTTCTTATTGTTTTGCAAATCCTATTATCCCTGAGATCGACAACCCGGACTTACTTAGCTATACTAGTATACGATAGGTAATACTTGCCTATTTGGCTGCTAGTTTTAGTTAATTATTTCCGTTTTTATATTTAGAACAAAGGTTTGCTAGCGGCACATCATGTACCAAATTGCCAGGACTACTAAAGGTATAACAATAATAAATAGGACGGATGGGCAAGGTCATGTCATAAGAAACAAGGCACGACTAGTTGCTCAAGGGTATAACAAGAAGAGGGTATAGATTATGATTAAACATTTGCTCCAGTGGCCAGGATAGAAGCAATTCGTTTATTTCTGGCTTATGCTGCTCAGAAGAGCATGAAGGTATTTCAGATGGATGTTATGAGTGCATTTTTGAATGGAAAGCCACAAGAAGAGGTATATGTTAAGTAGCCACCAGGTTTTGAAAATATTTTTCATCCAGGTTTTGTCTATAAGTTGGACAAAGCGCTCTATGGTCTGAAACAAGCCCTAAGAGTCTGGTGTGACACTCTTACTGATTTCCTTATGAGCAATGGATATTCTAGAGGTAAAACGGATACTACATTGTTCATAAAGAAATTGAAAACTGATATTATGCTTGTTCAAATTTATGTGGATGACATAATATTTGGTTCTACTAATGAATAGTTATGCAAGAAATTTTCACTACTCATGAAAGTTAAATATGAAATGAGCATGATGGGTGAACTTACCTTCTTTCTAGGATTACAGGTTAAGAAAACCTCAAATGGAATTTTCATAAATCAAAGAAAGTATACATTAGTTCTTCTGAAAAAGTTTAAAATTGATCAATGTTCTCCCATCAAAACCCAATGGAAACCAATGTAAAATTCAATGTTGATGCCTGTGGCAAATCTATTTCAGTAACAGCTTACAGAGACATGATTGGGAGCTTGCTATACTTAAATGCTAGTAGACCAGATATTTTGTTTGCTACCTGTTTGTGTGCTAGGTTTCAAGTTGATCCAAAGGAATCACATCTAGCTGCTGTAAAAAGAATCTTCAGATACCTAAAGGGTACACCAGGTTTGGGTATTTGGTATCCCAAAGACTCCAGCCTTGAACTAAATGGCTTTTCAGATTCTGATTTTGCAGGTTGCAGGCTAGACATGAAGAGCACAACAGGTAGATGTTAACTCCTTGGTGGAAAGTTGATCAGTTGGTGCAGCAAGAAGCAGAATTCTGTATCTACTTCTACTGCTGAAGCTGAGTACATAGCTACTAGAAGCTGCTGTGAGCAGATTCTATGGATGCAGCATCAGCTTGAGGATTATGGCCTTGTATATAGGAAAATTCCTATTCTGTGTGATAATATGAGTGCCATAGCTATCTCAAACAATCCAGTCTTCCACTCTTGAACAAAGCATATCGAGGTCAGATATCACTTCATAAGGGATCATATCCAAAAAGGTAATGTGGAGGTAATTTTTGTTCCCACAGAAGAACAGCTTGTAGACATTTTCACCAAACCTCTTGATGAAAACATGTTTAATTATCTTGTAAGCAAGTTGGGTATGTTAAATAAAACTGACTAAGTGTCATTGGTATTCAAAAGTCACTTAATCAAATCTGCCAAAATTTTAAAAAACAACTTTGACAGAACAGGTTGTATCTTCTTTGCACTTAGCCAGTTTTCTAAAATTTGAACAGGTTTGAAAAGTAACAAGTTTGAAAAAATAAGTTTTTATCTCAAACCTGTTATGTTGTTTAAACCTAAAACCTGATCACTCTGTTATCTGCCATACAAGGCAAAACCTTGTAATCTGTTCAGTTATTGAATAGGTTTCACAATGAAACCTGCTCTCATATAGCTGCACAGGTTTCATAGACAGGTTATAGCATGATCAGCTTTTGATGAAAAATTTACATAACAGGTTTGAACAACAATTTGAACATCAGTTTTTAATTAACATTACTTCACATTTAAGTTACTTAAATTATGTATTTATTTATCTTAGTTACCTACGGATAATGTGTGTTACGTGTGTTAGTGGTTAAAAAGGTCAAGTTGGTCTAACAAACGTGCTGACGTGGTAAACCGTTCCGTTTTCTGTTAGTAACATTTCAAATCAACCGCCCAAACCTTTCTCTCTCCTACTCACTCACATTCAAATTTTTTAAATACCCATTTCATTGTTTCATCTTCTTCTTCTTCTTCCTTACTGCATCCATAACCCACTGCAAAACCGTAAAAGACTTAATGTCAAAAACTCGTGCATCCTCACCTACTCTTAGAAATGGCTTCCCAGAACAACCCCTTTGTTCCAGTGTTCCTTGGTGGAGGTTGAAAAGCATCCCTTAGTCACCACCATGTTAACCATTAAACCCACTAACTACAATGCTAACTTAACCATTCCCAAAAACTACATTGGAAAGGGTTATGAACATATGGTGGAATTCTTGCAGGCCATCCCCTTAACTATGCCTTGACCGCCTCTCCTAGACTCATGTTCCAGGAGACGGTGTATGCGTTGTGGTACACTTGTTCCTACGACCCTGCCACCAAGACCATAAGGGGATCCATTCTCAACACCATAAACTGTTGAGATCACTACTGCTCTTCTTCGGGAAGTACTCCATCTTCCAAGTGATGAAAAATATGACTAACCCAAGCCGGAGAACGAACAAATGGGCACCCTGCTACGCTGTTTTGGCGTGGCAGAACCAATGGTAGGTGCAACCTTGTTTAGGAAGGACCTCTCTCCAACTTACAGCTTTCTCTTCGCCTCAGTGGTGATGAGCTTAAGTTGCAAAGTTGGTTCCTTCGACTAGCTTAGCCGGGTTAAAATTCCCATATCCCTACAATTTATGGATGGGACTACTCTTAACATATCGAAATGGATATTCTTAAATCTGAGGAACTTGGTGGAGCAAGAACAGCGTCCATCTACCGTTAGATCCCCAGATTTCTGAGCCTGATCTACAAGCATGTTTGTGGTGTGCATCTCTGTAACTCACAACCTTACTTGACTACTATGGTGTTTCCTGTTATTGGAAACATGGTATTTCACACCCCAGTACCTGCTGATGAACCTCCTCTAGCAACACCGATGAGGAGGTTGCGTTGTTTAGTGGAAGGACCTTTTACCCAGGAGGTGAATCCAACACTTGCTCTCACTTGAAAATCCAAATCACGGTCTAAAAAGGAAACACGTTCCTTGAGGACAAGTGAAGCTGGGTCTGTCACCAAGAAGGCTAAAATAGTGAAGTCTGCACCCTCATCCTTCGTGGTTGAGCAGGAGCAGGCTAGTCACCCAGATTCATCAGTTGAATTTGAAGCCTTTGTGGCACCTGAGACTATGGAACAGGTTCAACCTCCTGTTTCTAGCCCAGTCTCCCCACCAGTCCAAAAAAAACAGCCTCAATCCCTCACTCTATCCTACAATAGGCAAAGGAGAAATCCTTAGCCAAAAAGAAAACCTCCACCACTCAAACAAGCCCCTCTGACCCTTCTCAACAGGAGTCAGTTGAAAAAGAAGCAACCCCTGCTACCTCTTCTTCTTTTTTTTTTGGGAGAAGGTGCAGCCACTTTGGAGCAGGCTTCACTCCAAACTGAGTCCACCTTGGGTCAGTCTGAGCCCTCTGGTTCCTCACAAAAGGAATCAGTTGTACAAAAGGAGTCAGCCACATCAACTGTCCAAGCTTCTCAACCAATGATGAAGTTGAAATGCACATCTCCTCTCCCCATGAACAGGTGCCTCCATACCAAGGCGCTACTGAGGGAACCAGCAATGTTCTCATTGAATATCCCACAATCCCAATGGTTAATGGGACACAAGCATCACCCATAGCCTCACCTCATGAAGCAGTTACATCCACTCCTAAAGGTATTCTTGACCCTTCCAAGCTGGGTCACATGACTTTTGCTCAGGCTATGGAAGTTCTTTCTAACGTTCCTTTGCCATCCTAAAGTGAGCCACACACTCCTTAATCCTCTCTCTCACACTCATCTCCATCCACACAATCAAAACAATCCACTCATATCCTCCATTCCCCAAATATCTTTCATTGAAGGACCTGCATTCTGTGTTGTCCAACAAAGTTAGCTCTTTGAAAACCTCTATGACTACCTTTGTAAGGTCTACCACTACTAGATCTATCTAGACGCGGATCCGTCAACGAGTGCGGAATCCTCGTTAACGGTTAGACGGACAACTCTCAACTACGAAACACGGAGACTATCAGAGGCTGAACGAACGACTGACGAACGATCCTACGAACTGATTCTCTCCGAAACGGACCTAAAGCTGATGATAAACTCGAGATCGCCTTAAGCTTAATTCCTCACGAATTCTGCTAAAACTCTGATAATATCTCGAGTCTATCCCTAATTATAGAGCCTGATTCGAGTCTGTTATGGGCCAAACTCGAATCTGGCCCAAGGCCCATTCGAGTTTGTCCACAAAGACACTCTCGAATCTGGGCACATTCGAATCTAAGGCTACATTCGAATCTATCACAGATTCGAATGCCTACCCTTATATAATTCGAATCTAGCCAAATCACTTAAACACCTAAGTGCTGAAACTTATGTTTTTACTTATGCTTGAGTTAATCTTTGAACTTTATGTTTGAACTTCTTGTAATATGTTACATCAAGTTCAAACAAACAATCAATAATAGTCAAACATATATAAACATATATATCAAAACACTCGATAATTCTCAATACTCTGAATATTACTTAAGCCAAAATGTTAGATCGATTAGACTGCTATCATCACACAGGGTGTACCAACAGACACCCCCTTGACGATAGCTTCTAATTATTTACATCAAGTTTAAGTATTAGAACTATATATACTACTGCCTGCATATAACCCAGCATCTATACAAACTTTAACTACCTTCTGGAACTTCCTGGCTTCAGATCTCTATGCTTCAATAAAGAAGATAGGCTGATCATTTAGCTTATTCAGGTAGTTCTTTGATAGATTTATCAAATGCAGTGGATCATATACCTTCAAAATGACCTTCTCGTCTTGATCCTCCATTACGGCTTCAACAGTGTCACTATCGAAGTACCACCATTTCATGTTGCTCAAAATGTTCTGTGGCATCGATTTCATTGGCACTTTCTTCAGACATTTGACTGGCTTATACACCATTCTGGCCCAAGGCTTTCCAGTATGAGGATCTATCCTTGATCCATCCTTAACCCTTTTGCCTGATCTCGGCTTAAGCCTTTCAAACTTTCCTGAACGACCCTCTTTTCTTATTATTCTTGCCATGACTTCAGCGTACGGGTCTTCGCCTATATTGACCAGTTCTTTCCATGCAAGCTCTTTTACTTCAATCTTGGGCAGTGTATTGAACGCTTTTAGTGTTCGCCTCAAGTATTGGAGGCCATCTCTTCTTTTCAAAATAAACAGCTGCAGTTCTCTGTCAAAGAACCAGCTAATAATCCCTCCAGAAAAATTTCCAGCACTTGGATTTCTCATCTTCTTCTTTATCTTCAGCTGATCTTTCTTTTCTTCCTTCTTAAACCAAAGATTTATCAACTCAGCTCTAGATGGCTCTTTCTCTGCCTCTTCAAGTTCTTTGTCTTCAACTGAGGCTACCTTGATGCAGTCTATATCAATCACATTATGATTTTGGCCCTCATATAGTTCCGTGACAGGTTGTGAATTGATTATCACCTCATTGACATGATCGTCCTCATCATCTAACACTTCGTCATCCGATTTCCAGTCAACGACCTCCTCCGGAATGAACTCACCTTCCTCCAACTCTTCGACTTCATCTTCAAAATCGAATTCCATAAGCTCTTCCTCAATATCTTTCAGCGAATCTATCATGTCGCTATCTAAAGTCCTTGAAGAACCTGCTTCTCCTCCTGCTCCTCCTACTTCTCCTCCTAGACTAGGCTCCACCTCAGATTGAGCAGTCTGAGCAGCAGAAAAATCGACTGGCTCATCCTGTCTATTAGGGCTGGGATCATCGCCTTGATTATCTTCATCATCCTCATCTCTTGGCCTTTGTACATTCGGATCTTGGCACGATGTCTCCCCCTGAGCCTGTATATTTTTCATTAACTGCTCGATTAGGGAGCGCATCGCCCTTAACTCTTCGGCCTGATCGCAGACGAACGTCTTCAGCTCAACATTCTCTTCCTGGATTTTTTTCTACAGTCTTCTTCAATTCAGCATTGTCATTATCAACATTTTCATTATGTGCCTGAAGTTCACCCATTGCCTTTGTTAGGCCTAGGATTTGAACGTGTTGGAAGTCAACGCGAGCTTTGAGCTGCATAAACCTCTGGTTGTCAGCGTAGGCGGTCGAGGTAGATGGAATGGACTGAACAGGAGAAGGGATGAATGGTGATGGAATATATGGCTCATGTTGAGGTGGTGGTGATGGTGGAGCGGTGACTTGTGGTTCTTCAGTTTGAGGTTGAGGTTGTTGTGCATCGGATGCTGAGGATGTCCCTTGCATAAACCGGTGACGCTTGGCCCTTTGCCGAGTCACTAAGGGAGCAACTTCCTCCTCTTCAAAATCTGAATCATCAGATTCCCTTGCCTCTCTCCTCCTCGATCCTGCTTCATTTACTACCAACCTAGATCCATAGGTTCCGATTTGTATATTTGGTTCTGTAGCCACTGATTCAGGAGCTTCAACCTCTAGCTCCTCCATATCTTCCGACTCTGATTCCGATGATGTCAAACCTTTATCAGCCCGCTCTGGCTCATATTCTTCAACATCTCTAAACACGTCGTCCTCTCCTTCTGGTGGACTGAGCAATTCACCTACTAGCGCTGCAGCCACATCTTCGTTTGCATGAGGCCCTGCCTCCCAAATTTCATTAAGCGTCTGGCATAGCTGTTCAGCATCGCTCGGAACATTTGAGGGCCCGACTTCTTGAACATTTGAGGGCCCGGCTTCCTGAACTTCTGGTTGCTGACTTGTCGAAGGCCTTGATGCCTGAGTTTGACTCGCTGATGGTCTTTGTCGACGTCTCTGAGCACGCGGTTGCTGTTGTTGTTGACGTTGTTGTGGTTGTTGACGTTGTTGTGGTTGTTGTTGCGGTTGAAATTCAACGACCCCTGCCCAGTTGGCATCATCCGGGGCTTGAAACTCCCTATCCAAAATTGCTCCAAATAATGGACGCTCAACAGGAACAGCTAACCTTCCTCTGTGTGAGGAACAGTCAGCGAAAATCCTTTTGTCCATAATAGCAACGCTCTGAAAGTCATTTGACGGCGGCAGATTTGTCAAGAAATGCCTGATCAACATCATAATGAACCTTGGATATAGCAAAAACTGTTGATTTTCGGGAGCGGTTATCTGATGAACAAATTCCGAGAAGAACATCTCCGAAAAACTATATGGGCGATTATAAACCATAGCGACGATCCCCGACTGAATTTTCGCCACTATATAGTCGAACCCTGCTTTCTTCGGAGCAAAGCACACCATAAACACATGTTCTAGAAACCTCCACTGCCCGATCAACCCACTCTTCATATATGACACTTTCGTCACATCAAGACTGTATCCCATTCTTTGAAAGGCCGCTTGCCTTATACTCAAAGGAAATTCTATTGGACCAGCTTCTTCTTCCTGAGTGCCCAACTGCAGCACTTGACGAAGCATATCTGCCGAGAATACCAACGGCTGTCCTGCAATACGAGTGCGTAGAACTGTCGGTGTGACCGAGCAGTCTACCTGCAAATGATCGTAAAACTGACGAATGTATGGTAACACAAGCTGCACATTATGTGACAGTGCAAATCCGATTCTAGATTCAACGAGAAAATCAAGCACTTGACGGAATCCCTGCGCCTCAGGGAGATTCAGATCTGGATGAAGCACCATATTGTGCTTAGGAACAAACGTTCGAACAGCCATTTCTGCACAATAAACAAAACTATTAGATTCATTAAAAATCAATAAACTTGTTTAAATCTAAATCTGTTTTATTTTGAACTTGTTTAAGTACAAAATCCAACACAATTAAATTTCTACAAGTTTAATAATATTTAAATTAAATAGTGCAAATAAAGATAGATTCGAAATCGCCACAATAGACTCGAGGAAGTAGATTCGAAAACGGTAAGAATTAAATGTCTTCACTGTTGACCTATTTATACGACCAACCTTCGAGTCTAAGGCCCTAGTCGAATCTACTGACAGATTCGAAGTCTTACCACTTCGAGTCTGTCCTAGATTCGAAAGTAACAGATTCGAATTGTCCCTATGCGAGTGTAATGGACAGATTCGAATGTCATGGTCATCTCGAATCTAATGACAGATTCGAGAAACCCCATGAACAGATTCGAACGGCCGTTTTTATTCAAGGACCAAATCTCTTGATTTTAACCTTTTTGGACTTAGAAAATTACAGTCATTAGTCCTACTACTTACTAATCACAGATATATGCCTTTAATTTGATTGTTTATCGGCCCAAACTTGGTAATTTTGTAAAAACACTATTTTGACCCTTAAACCTTCAAAATTTGATGATTTTGCCTAAAATTGTGTATAAAACTACATGAATCTTGTACAATCAAGTTGATTATACCTAGATGCAAGAGTAGAATCGAACACACTAGCTTCAAACTCGACAAAATGTCGTTTAGGTGAGAAACGGTAGATTCGAGGATAGATTCGAAATCGCCACAATAGACTCGAGGAAGTAGATTCGAAAACAGTAAGAATTAAATGTCTTCACTGTTGACCTATTTATACGACCAACCTTCGAGTCTAAGGCCCTAGTCGAATCTACTGACAGATTCGAAGTCTTACCTTAAGCCAACTCTTTTACCTTAAGCCTAAGTTATTTCACGCAATGTTTATTTTATTCAACTTTGAATGCACCCTCAGTAACTTTTGACCTTTTACCTAAGTAAAAATTAAACTAATAAAATAAAACAAACTAAGGTAAAAATAAAATAAAATAAAATAAAATAAAAATAAAATTTTGACCAAAAAATTTATTCTAGACTTAAGCTATACTTAACAAATTTACAACCTAAGCTAAAAATTAAACGAAATCTTTTTGATGAGAATAGTCTAAGAAAGGTTCAATCAGATAGCGATGTCTGATACTTACTTTCAGTATTTAAACTTTCACACTTAGGAATTTTTGATTCCTTTGATTGTTTGTCGTGACATACCTATTTTAGCCGATTGTTGGTATTTTACCCCGTTAAACATTCTACATTTCGGAATATCCCTTGGCATTTTTATTTATCAGGAAATTATCTTACGTGACTCAGACATAGATATACTTTTATGATCAAGGCACACAGACAAAGATTCTAACTTGTTGGTATTTGCAAACCTTCTTTAAAAGATAAACATCGGACACAGGTCTGTATTTTCATACAACAAAGTGTCTTAGTTTGACTTAAAGTTTATTTTTAAAGTTAGCAAGACAGCGGTGATAGGTCTGTACTGACGTAAAACAAAGCGACATGTCTGCTAACCAGAATCTAAACAGAGACAACAGGTCTGTACTTACGTACAACAGAGTTGCATGTTTTCGACTCTCAGTTTTATATGATATTTCTATTCTTTCCATTTTCAGATGTATTTGATGTTGCCATACATCCCCAGAAAGTTTGCATACCTCATTTAGACTCAAAGTTTGTATGTCTTGTACATAAAAATTATGACCGATTGGTCGTACATCTAAGTTAGTGACACGCTTGACTTTTTCTAGAATATTTTATTAGCCTTGAGATTCCCTATATGTTTTATGCCTACCAACACATCAAACTAAATAAAGTATAACACTTAGAATTTAGTTGCATTATGTGTGAAAGCCTAAACACTTAGAGTATGTAACGACTGTGCTAATTTTCGTCACTTTGAACCTATGTATCTAAGACTTAACTCCTTTTCTGATACTCTCTTTTTTTGTATTTTTGTAATTTTCTCTTTTTTTTTGTTTTTCAAAAGACAAAGCAGTAAAATAAGCTAACCTACTAACTTACTAAAAATAGAAACTTACTAAAAATAGAAACTTACTAAAAATAGAAACTTTCCTAAATTAGCAGCCTACTGTAAAGAAAGAAATACTATGACTCTAAAAGAAAATAAACTACTACTACTAAGGCCAAATTACTCTGGGTTGCGCATTCCATTCAGTTGAATTATATACTCAAACCGTGACTTATCAAACGCTTTGGTAAATAAATCTGCATTATTATCTTCTGTTGCCACTTTTACCAGTTTGATTAAGTTCTTTTCAGCACAATCACGAATAAAATGATGCCTTATGTCTATGTGCTTTGTTTTGTTGTGTTTAACTGGATTATTAGTTATAGCAATTGTAGATTGATTGTCTATCCTAATTGGAGTTTGAGTGTAAGCCAAACCGTAATCCCGCACTTGTTGTTGTATCCACAGAACCTGTGAGCAGCAACTACCAGCAGCAACATACTCGGCCTCGCACGTTGACACGGCTACCGACGTCTGTTTCTTGCATTGCCAGGATACCAATCTCCCTCCTAGGAACTGACAACCTCCAGTCGTTGATTTGCGCGTCAAGCTGCATCCTCCGTAGTAAGAATCTGTGAACGCCTCCAACTCTAGATCTCCCTCCGCGTGATTCCAAAGTCCCAACTTCGGTTTCGACTTGAGGTATCGTAGAATCCGCTTCACAGCTTCATATGCATCTCCTTCGGATTCGCTTGAAACCTAGCACAAATACACACAACAAACATAATATCAGGTCTTGAAGCAGTTAAATACATAAGTGACCCAATCATGGCCCGATATAAAGTCGGATCCACATCGGTATCACTTTCAGTACCCGACCCGAGATTGTGATTCACTTGAATCGGCGTGCTGAAGTGGGCAGTCAACTTTGTTCCTTCCATCCCGAAACGCTCTAATATGTCATAGACATACTTAGTCTGATGGATAAACATTCCTTCCTTCTTCTGGTCAACTTGTAACCCCAAAAAGAAATTCAACTCCCCCATAGCACTCATCTCGAACTTAGACTTCATCACCTTCTCGAAATCTTTGCACATCTGTTCGTCTGATGATCCAAAGATGATATCATCGACGTACACTTGTACCAAGACAAAGTCTTCACCCTTCCTCTTAACAAACAGAGTACAGTCTATCCTACCCCTTTCAAAACCGTTTTCTAAAAGATGGTTGGATAGAGTCTCATACCACGCCCTAGGTGCCTGATGCAATCCGTATAGAGCCTTATCTAAGCGATATACTCTATCAGGATATTTTGGATCTGTAAATCCGGGCGGTTGTTCTACATACACCAACTCCTTCACTTTCCCATACAGGAAAGCACTCTTAACGTCTAGCTGATATACCTTAAAGCCCTTGAAGGAGGCAAAAGCTAGAAACAACCTAATGGCTTCCAGCCTTGCTACTGGTGCAAAAACCTCGTTGTAATTGATTCCCTCCTCTTGGTTGAAACCCATTACAACTAACCTAGCCTTGTTGCGCGTGACTATACCCCGATCGTCTCTTTTGCACTTAAAAACCCATTTGGTTCCTATGGCAACTTCCCCTCGAGGTAATGGAACTAACTCCCACACTTCTAGTTTCCTAAATTGCGAAAGTTCTTCCTGCATCGCTTCAACCCAGGAGTTGTCCTTGAGTGCCATTTGCACATTCTTAGGCTCTACTTGCGATATAAAACATGAATAGAGACATGTGTGATATGCCTCGGAGTCGTTTATCATCGACAACAACACTGTGTTGTTATTTACACTACTCCTTGTCTTCACACCCTCATTAGGATTTCCTATGATGCTTTCCATTGGATGGTTCTTGTTAATCCTAGAGGTCTCTATCTCATCAACCCTTAGATTATCTCCTAAGTTGGATCCTATTTCACCTAATGTGGGAACAGGCTCAGCTTCTACATTTTCCTCCTCATGGACGTTTTCCTCAGAGTTGGAACTTGATGCTTGAGTCTGATTCTCAGTGGTAGGTGCTTCTTGATCAGCAACTTCTTGAGATCTATCTACAGTCGCAGTAGGCTCGGATGTAGATTCAAACGTGGTCCTCGGAAAGATATGGCCATCGTCGTTCAGATGCAACGTCGCCATGTCCTTTTCGATTGTACCTGCATTATCATCCAAAGGAATGTTAAATGACTCAAATAACTTATCATAGTCAAATATCCATTCCGGACCAGTTTGGGGTTCATGTGTATAACTTGTGACTTCAATGTTATACACAATCTCCATAGTACCTTTTGTTTTGTTAAACACCCGTTTGTTTGGTGAGTTTGGCACATAACCTAGGAAGTATCCTTCGTCAGCCTTTTCACCAAACTTCGGTTGATGTTTTGTTCTTAAAAGAGTGCATGGTACCCCAAACGGTTCGAATCCAGTTAAGTTAGGTGGCCGTTTATTTAAAATTCATAGCATGTTTTGTTCAAAGATTTGACTGTAAGGACTCGGTTTAAAATATGGCACGCGGTATTCACTGCCTCCCCCCAAAACATGGTAGGAAGCTTTGAATCCGAAAGCATAGTCCTTGCAGCTTCAATCAATGTTCTATTTTTACGTTCGGCCACCCCATTCTTTTGAGGTTCATATGGTGCACTGAATTGATACACTATGCCCTTTGATAGGCAATATACACCAATTACAGTGTTTTTGAATTCAGTCCCATTATCACTACGAATTATTTTAACCCTTGTTCCATAGGAGTTCTCCACTTGGTCTAAAAACCCGATGAGCTTCGTAGCCGTCTCGTCCTTCGTACCTAAAAAGAAAACCCAAGAAAAACGTGAGTAATCGTCAGTGATAACTAAGCATTACCAACTACCTCCGATACTCCTTTTGTTGATTGGGTCGGAAAGGTCCATATGCAACAAATCGAATGTTGAGGCTATGGAGTTTTGCTTCTTGGACTTGTGTGTCTTCTTATGCTGTTTGCCCTTCATGCACGGTAGACACTTGTCCTCGAACTGAAAACTTTTCATGGGCACACCCTGCACCAGTCCATTCTTCGTTATGTAATTCATCTTTCTTAGGTGCAGGTGAGCCATGCGTCTGTGCCACAGTACTGATTCCGTCTCTGAAGCTTTGGATAATAGACAGATTGGCCAAATCAAAGTCTCCGGCTTGTTCATATCCAACATGTACAAGTCGTTTTTCCTTGGCGCCCGCATCAATACCCATTCTTCAGGAATTTTGAATCCCGGCTTTAGCACTAATGCCTCAGTGTCAGTAAATAACACCGAGTTCTTCTTATCACAGATTTGAGATACACTAATGAGATTGTGAACCAGTTTATCAACGTGATAAACTTGGTCCAACTTGATTGTCCCATTAGTGACCAATCCGGTACCCGTGATATTTCCACCCTTGTTACCAGCGAATGATACGAATCCCCTATTACCTCCCTTGAAGTCTGTGAGTAGACTTCTTTCCCCCGTCATGTGCTTGGAGCAACCACTGTCGACGAACCACTTGTTGTTTGGACCTGTAGTTATCTCCTGCACATGAAAGAAAAGAGGTTAGTTATCACGGGGAACCCAAGCCATGACTGACTTGGTAATACCATTCTCGTCCACATACGTGAACTCTTTCAAGTACCCATCTCGCCTTTCAGGTGACTTGGGCCTTTGAACTGAATTCTGTTGTGGTGCCGAGTGATTTAAGTTCACTCTTTGCCTTGGAGTAGGCATTTGTTGTGGAGCTCTAGAATAATTCCTATTATAAGGCATTTCGGACTGTGATCCCTGAGCTCTTACCGGTGCATACTGTCTAACTGGAGTATGAGACCTAACTGGAGTGTGTGACCTGCTAGGTGTTGTGCTCCTATAGACTTGTTGTGGTGCTGACCTAGATTGATTAATGACACGATTCAGTGAATTTGTCCTAATCACTTCCTTTGGTCCAACCTTAACCGGTGTGTTTTTCACAACTTGTTTGGGTGCAGCCTGCACAGCTTTCTCGGTACTTTGAGAACTGCTGGTGCTCGCCACACTGGTTGAGAGCTTAACAGGTGTTGAGTTCACTGGCTTAGGTGTGACATCGGCTTTCCTAAGTGGACAGTGAGAAGCAACATGCCCCTTCTCGTGACATCTGAAGCAAGACATCTTATCTATGGACTTTTTGTGTGTTCCCTTAGATCTAGGTGTCTCACTAGTGTCTATTTCCTTTGGTACATCTACGGTGTCTGGCTCATCGACCTGATCAGCCCAATAAATTTTTTGTTTTCCTGCAGGTGTTTCACTGGAGGAAGACACAAATTTCACTTTCTTGACCTTGACAGTTGAGTCAGCCACCTTTGGTGCATTTTCTACTATAGGCTCAGGTGTCTGTGTATGTAGGTACTCTAAGTCTACTGATTTGTCAGTGTTCTCCTGAGGCTGAGGCACATAGTTTGCATTGAAAGGTGGAGGTATTTCGTGAAAACCTAAACCTACGGGCTTCTTAGACTGTCTTTGGGCATCTAAGACTTTCCCTAGATTTAGGCTCGAATTCCTAAACTTCTCCAACTTGCTATTTTCCTCTGCTACCTTAACCTTTGTTTCTGCTAGCTCTATATCCTTGTCCTTAAGACTTTTTGTCAAGGCCTCTACGTGCTCATACATAAGTTCTATCCTAACACACTGTTCACTGAGTTTGTCTTTTAGAACTACTACATCTTGAGCATCAGCCTTAAGCTTTTCTTTTAAATCTTGCTTGATATCATTTAGGCTAGCATTTTCAATTTTTAAAATTTCATTTTGAGCCGTTATGGTCTTATGTGATTCTAAGACTAGATTTAACCTATCATTAGAATTAACACACAACGCACACAATTCACGAAAAAGAGAATAAAGCAGACTAACCTTTGAGTTGTCAGATTCCACGTTGGCCATCTAAGCAGCAAACTCCAGCACTGTCTGATCATTCGCCTTTTCTACCCACATCGGACTGCTGTCCCTTGTGGTCTGCTCGTCCCCATCACATCCAGTTTCTGTGACTTCAGCCATGAAGGCTCTAGCATTGGACTCAGGATGTGAACTCCAGTCATAGGTACCATCTAGCTGTCGGTCTGAAGTGACGTTAGATAGTAAACCAGCTAGATTGGCTTGTCCAGATGAGGAACTTGGAAGATATCGTTGTTGGGACTAATTTTGGAACTGTCCCTGATGCTGACTCTGCCCCTGGTATGTTTCCACTTTTGGTCTCTGACACTCCCTGACGAAGTGTCCCAGTCCTTGGCAGTTGTAGCATTTCACCTTGGACTTATCAAATCCTATCCCCTTGTTATTCATCTGCAGATTCCTCCCAGTTCTCTTTATGAATCTCTTAACCCTCTGGGTTACCATGGCCAGTTGCCATTTAAGATCCATTTCCTCAAGATCATCAGGGTCGACCTGATCGTAGTCTTCGTCCCAAAGAGCCGGATCATTATCTTCCCTTGAACACAATTTCCGTACGCGGCCACAAAAGAAGCAAGCAGGTTCAGATGTTCTTCCGCCGACTTTGCGCTCATGGGCATCTTTGAATAGCTCTGAGGAGTGGATGTCTGTTGTACTTGAGATTGCGGTTCTTCCGATCTTCCTAACCCTAAGAACGCGCGATTCAGTGTGTCATCAGACTCTGCTGGTGACGATGTCTCTCCAGTGAAAAACACTGTAGCAGTCTTTGATTCGGCTGCCGCTGAAGGTTTTGACGTCTTTCCAAAATACATTGCTGGATTCTGGACTTGTTCGTAATCAGTCTCAGTCTTCAGTAGCTCGAAGTGATATTCCCTCAACGTTCCCACTATATCATCCAGAGATTGAGTATAGTATTTGTCCTCATTCAGCTTAATCATTGCCACGTATATAGCCCATTTGGCTGGTAGGGCATCAAGAAGCTTGTTGTTCTTGTCAGTATCGGTAAACTCAATCCCGTGGCTCTCAAGTTCCGTCAATAGATGATAGAAACGGGTGATGATGTCATCCAGTTGTTCATCCTTTAACGCCTTGAAGATGGCGAACTGTTGTTTCAACAGCTCTGTATGCTTTCTACGAACTCTAGGATTCCCCTCACACCTCTTCTCTAGCGACTCCTAAATTTCTTTTGATGTCCTCTGAGTCCTAAATGTGTGTAGAATATCCTGCGGCAACGCCATTCGTATTAGTGAGAAAGCTTTGTTTTCGGCTTCAAATAATTTCTTGTCATCCTCCTTCATCATTTGGTACGACAAGACTTTTTGACGGCCTTCAACTTCTGACACCGGTGGAATATACCCTTCGTCGATGCACACCCACATGCGCATGTCGTTGAAACGTACGAAATCAGTAAATCGGTCTTTCCACCAGTAATAATCCTCGACCTTCATCAGCTTAGGCGGAGCGTTTGCCTTTCCGACCTCGTGGTCCATTTCTAGGAATTTCTGAAGATTTGACATCTTTTCGAAAATAATTGAATTGAACTTAATTAATTTAATTCGAAACTAATGTGAATTAACTCTTTCGAATCTAGGTAGATTCGAATGTAGTCAGATTCCAATTTATTTGGGATTAAATTCGATTAAGTATTTTTAATTCAATTAAACTCGAAATATGTCAGATTCGAAATTTCCTTAGATTCGATGGTCCTTAGATTCGAAGGACAGCAAACTCGAAGAAATCAGCAGATTCGAAACACTTATCGAAACTAGACTAGACTCGAAATAGACTCGAAAGTAGATAGACTCGAGACCCTATTCGAATGAAGCACAAACTCGACACAGATTCGAAACACACTGAAACAGACTCGAAAGGAGCAGATTTAGGTTAGACTCGAGACTAAAGTGTAACCCTATTTACCCCTATTAGATTCGAGCGCCGCAAACTCGAAAAAACAATTAATACTTTGATTTTTTAACGATTTTCAGATTAAACCAGTATTTTTCTAACGAAAAATAATGGTTTCGATCAAAAACGAGAAAAACCACAAAGTATTTGCTGAATACCAATTTGCCAGGCTCAAAAACTCGATTTTGAGAGAAAAACCGTCCAACTAGCGTCAAGAAACCTAGAATGTATTTGATGAACACGAAGAACACCAAGAACACTCCATAGGCTCTGATACCACTTGTAAGGTCTACCACTACTAGGTCTATCTAGACGCGGATCCGTCAACGAGTGCGGAATCCTCGTTAATGGTTACACGGACAACTCTCAACTACGAAACACGGAGACTATCAGAGGCTGAACGAACGACTGACGAACGATCCTACGAACTGATTCTCTCCGAAACGGACCTAAAGCTGATGATAAACTCGAGATCGCCTTAAGCTTAATTCCTCACGAATTCTGCTAAAAGTCTGATAATATCTCGAGTCTATCCCTAATTATAGAGCCTGATTCGAGTCTGTTATGGGCCAAACTCGAATCTGGCCCAAGGCCCATTCGAGTTTGTCCACAAAGACACTCTCGAATCTGGGCACATTCGAATCTAAGGCTACATTCGAATCTATCACAGATTCGAATGCCTACCCTTATATAATTCGAATCTAGCCAAATCACTTAAACACCTAAGTGTTGAAACTTATGTTTTTACTTATGCTTGAGTTAATCTTTGAACTTTATGTTTGAACTTCTTGTAATATGTTACATCAAGTTCAAACAAACAATCAATAACAGTCAAACATATATAAACATATATATCAAAACACTCGATAATTCTCAATACTCTGAATATTACTTAAGCCAAGATGTTAGATCGATTAGACTGCTATCGTCACACAGGGTGTACCAACAACCTTTCCATCTACCATTGCTGACTCTGTGTCTGCATAGCTTAAAGGTTTTCTTTATTCGTTCAAGTCTTCCTTTCCAACCCCTGCTCCCCAGCCTGATTATTCCTCAAAGCTGCTTGCACTCACTGCATAGCTGCAACAACTCTCATCCTCTCTTTCATCAATTCTATATCACCAACAGGACTCTATGTCCAACCGAACAGCTATTTGCTAAAAACTGTCAGGTATTGCTGAAACCTGTTCTACCACACTGCTCTCCACACTAGCCTCTCTATATACCTTAGTGATATCCCTGTCAAACTCTATGGCAGCAGGCTTTGATGACATGCATGAGTCTCTTGAGATAACTCTTGCACGACTTCAAAGTCTGGTTTTCACTGAGACTGATAGAGCTGCTGCTATTTCTCAGCTTTCCAGCTTTGCCAAGTCCCATTCTTCTTCCCTTGAAACCCGTGTTACCCATTTAACAGAGGTCAATGACAACCAGGCTTTCTTAGTGCATAGCCTAGTTGGTCCAAGACCTGTTACCAAACCTGCTTTAGGCAAGCCAGTTGGATCCGTTCCTTCAAGCAGAACTGCTGTTGAAGGCTCTGTGCCATCTCCTTTAAAGGGGGAGAAATATGCCACAAAGACAAAGTCTAAGGGGGAGAAATATTCATCTCCCTCTAAATCAAACAAACTGGTGACGCTGCAGGTACTTCTACAGTCTCTGAAACAGCTGCTCAGCCTACTCAGGCTAAATCTTCAAGCCTTGCACCATCTAAGGGGGAGGAATATATTACTGAGGACAGGCCCAGCATAATGAGATACTTAGTCTTTGAAGAAACTGAAGAAGAAGAAGAAGAGGAAACTAAAACAGTTCTGACCAGAGCAGCAAAAGGGAAAGGAAAGGCTACTGTGGACATTGACACTCAGAAGGCCCTTCAACTGAAATATGACAAGGCTCAAGCCAAAGACATGGGTCGTGCACTGAAAACTTATTATCAGTGGAAACAAGAGCAGCTTGAGATCTTTGAAAGAAGGAAGAAGGAGGCAGCCTCTGCCAAAGTTACTAAAGCCTTTGCAGCCAAGGAGGCAAGGAAAGTCCAAATGCCCTCCTTGGATGTACAAAGGAAGCTTTTGGAAGCTGCTAATGAGTTAGCGACTGGTAAAGAGGGTGAAAAAGAGCAAGGTTCATAGGTCTTAGTGACCAAGACAAATCATGTATCCTCATCAACAAATTCCTAATTCTACTTTGACAATATGGCAAGAAAGAAGTTCTTTGATGTAGCAGACAAAAGTCTTTCCAAAGAAATAATTCTCAAAGCTGTTCCCATCTCAAGAAAAGGTAAACAGTGGAGGCTTCAGATCACAAGGCTTGGTGCTGATGGTCCTGAATTGGAAGCTTATGAAGCCAGTGATGTTGCCTGCATGGGATACAGAGAATAGTTGAACTTATTGTTGCCCTGATCAGATCTAAATTTGAGACTGCTAAAACTGCCTGGGCATATGTTAAGAAGCTGATGGAGAAAGTAAAAGACCTGGGCCTGATCTCTGATGAATTGATCAAGGGTACCTCACAAGTGGAACCCAAGATCAAGCCTAGGAGACAAAAAAAGGAATGCGCCAATTGCCATTTAGCTAATAAACCAGTGGATATTGAGGTTCCGCAAGCGGTACTTCCCGATACTGTATTTGAAGCAGTTGTTCGAATTCCTTATGATATGCAACTGAAACAAGTTCTTGCTAATGGTAAAAAAGGGGCTTTGAATGTGGGGGCTGTTCTTATTTTACCAGAAGGTTTTGAATTAGCCCCTCCCGATCGTATTTCCCCATAGAGCTTGAGGAGCTGATCATGATGATTGAACAGGGTATGTATGCTGTTGAAATCAGGGGATAGATCATAGCCTGCCTAAGGGAGTTAAACCTGAAGAGGGTAAATTTATTGAAAAACATGAAGTAGGAGTTTTCTTTGTGGATCCTCTCTCTAAAAGCATGTGTTTCCAGAGAGCTTCAAATCTTCATAAGGCTAGTCTATAGCAAGTCATTGCCTTTAGACTCTTAAATGCCTTTGAACAGCATGCAAGATGGAGGGTTATCATTTGGGAACAACTTAAGGTCTTCTACGAAAGAGGAGAACTTGAGAGTCCAGATTTCATGTTCCTTAGAAGTGAGATAGAAGACATTGATGCCACTCTGGAACGGGCTCAAAAGAAGGCTGAACAATAACAACAACAACAACAACAACAACAACTTCAAGGTCCATCTACTGGTGATTAGTAGATGAAGAATGGAAGTTGTCCATTAGTTGGACAGGCTTACCCATTATTTGCTCCCAACTTCAACAGTCTAAATGTGTTGAATTTTATTGTACATAAATTGTACTTTATTACATGTGTTGGAATTTATTTTAGTACATTAGTTGTATTTTTAAAAACATATGTTGTTTAAATCAATATCAGTATGTATAAACTTATCTTTTACTTTACTTCATGTTGTATTGTCATCTCAATATTTGTAATGTAAAAATATATAGTGATCATTGATAGAATCAGCTTAAGCTGAAGATTGCAAATAGGGGGAGATTGTTAGGCACAAAAAGGCCTCAATCAAACCTATTCTATATCATAGGGGGAAATTTTCAATCAAACCTGTTTGATACACTTAAAGGTGTAATTTAAGGCCTCTTAATGCCTTATTGAAACCTGATAAGTGATTTGCAATATAAGCCCAAAGCTGCTCACCCTGTTACATCAGTTGTCACTTGGCAGATTGCCCAAGCTTTCCTAAACTGTTGGACAAGTTTGGCATAAACTGCCTACGCTATTCATATCTGTTGAACAGCTTAGACCCTAGAGAAGTGTTCTGTTCTTTGTGAACAGAACCAGTTCTTTGTGAACAGGTTATACACTTTATGGAATTTGTTTCCATGTCATCATGTAAAGTCTTGGATGTGAAGATCAGTTTACAAGTCGAAGATAAAGTGGAAAATCAGAAACTGCTTTCACTGCCTAAGCTGTTTTGATACATGAAGACAAATAGGATATTTGAAATGCGTGACAGACCATTTATTATATTAAAATAGCTATACATGAAGAGGAAAGAATTAAGTCGACATTCCTCTTTAAGGTAAAGCAGCATGCAACAGAGATAAAAAGGAAAAGACAAAGATTCTGTTACATAGGGACAACTTCTGTTTTGTCAGAATGTGCAAGAAAGCAGTCTTGTCTTTTTGTAAAGGCTCTCCACTATCATTGCAACCAATGAGAAAGTTTCTCTGGGATTCTCTAAGTGAGTATAAAAGGAGGCTTCTAAGGAATGAGAGATAACCAAGAGAGAAATCCACAAGTCCATAACATGCCAAAAGAATAGTGTTTTCATGCATGCAAGTTCTGCTTTTCAACTTAGAAATGAATAGTTATAGTGTGTCCAAGCTGTTCTTATTCAAAGTTGTTCGTTTGTGTCTTGTAAAACAGTGAGTGCATTTTAGTGAGTGAATTCATTGTTACTAGTCTGAGTGTGTCTTAGATTAGTTGTTCATCTATTGTTTCTATCAAATCTGTTTGAAGCATTCGGCAGTTCAAACCTGTTTGTAATTAACACTTGTTAATATATATACATACAAACATTGAGAGAGTGCATTGAACTTTTAAATAGTTGTATTCACCCCCTTCCTCCCTACAGCTTACATCAACATACTTGGGAAACCTTTTGGGACCTACATAATCATTTTAAGTCTAAAGCTTGCATAGGTCTAAATAAATGATTACAATAAGTCATGCACTGGACGTGCTACAAGGTTACAGTACTAAGTTGCTATTACATCACAATAATATTAAAAGTAGCTACCCAGATCCCAAGGCATCACAAAGCTATACCACAAGCTGAATAGTGAGCTAAAGTCCTTTGGGTTGATCAGA
The DNA here is from genome assembly GCA_020465985.1 of Centrapalus pauciflorus. NCBI lineage: Eukaryota > Viridiplantae > Streptophyta > Magnoliopsida > Asterales > Asteraceae > Centrapalus > Centrapalus pauciflorus. Next base: position 117,127 of record JAANYP010008911.1, on the reverse strand, counting down.
AAGTAGACCTAAGCAGATGGTCCAACTTGTTCTTTACCTTTGCCTGTAAAATTATAAGTAGCAACTGTAAGCTAATTGCTTGGTGAGATAACAGATAATCATGATGCATGTACGATATGTGTCTAAAAAGAAATATTCCTATAAAGGCTGCTTAGAATAATGCTTGCATCAGTTTAATTGCTTATACCAGAATGATTGCTTGCACAAATTGAGACAATACACGCTGAAAAGGAAATGCTACCACTAGGGGTACCGCTTACAGATGATCAGTTACAGATGATCAGTCTGTGATGCGAGGCTACCTACCCGCATAAATTCTTTGGATAGTCATAAGCATCAAAGTTGCTTACAATAATACAATATGCTCATGAAATGCACAAAGAACGCTTAAACAAGTCTTATTGAACGATATGTTGAAAGATAGGCAATTAACAATAAACAATGCATGTTAATAGAACAAATATCAGATCTGGCAAGGCTGGGCACCGCCTGTACCCACCTTCACTCACATAAGTTGTATTGATGGTCAACGGAAGCATATGGATACAAAGTATGTCTCAATTACATAAAATATATGTAAACATGAATAACTGTTACTCACAGTACTGTTAATTCTAGCACCGACTTATCTATGCTTTAATTCTGGTTTTGCACAATTTCTGAAGGCTTTGATTCTTTAAATAAGCTTTAATATACTCTGGCACTTACCTTTGACTCATAACCGACTAAAACTTTAATTTATCTCCGATGTGCACGCAGTGTCTGTAATTTACATTACAGAGTGTATAGCAAATTAATAAAACTAGCTTATAATCAAGGACCTAATATATGAATTATTGCTAAGTGTTCTATAGCTTTTAAATATAATTAAGTTTGGCCAATGACCACTTAATTATATTTAAGCATATATATATATATATATATATATATATATATATATATAAAATCATTCCAGAACACACATATAGCAATTTGCCACATATATTTAGTGTTGTAAAAGATTCCCAGTAATTACCAACACACTAACAAATGATTTCAGTAATGATCAAGATAAAAAGAATGTTAACACTCAATGATTATGATGAATATTGAAAGAGAAGAATGATAGAGAGAAAAAGCGGCTGCAGCAATTTCCTTTTCTGAATAATGACAATTGTTGTGAAACCCTAGGTGTGGTTTCACCTTTTATATTTATTACAACTTTGGCCTTTTGACAACCAGGCCCCTCTACTTTAAATTACAAGGAAGATGCAATAGAAAGTAAATAACATTACAAAATAAAGAAAACTAACTATTACAAAATAAATTCCACAAGATCGAAATTTAATATTTAACAATCTCCCCCTTTTCGATCACTGTGGATGATGACAGGCTTCCTCTACATGTTCTCTGAGGCCAAGGACGACTTCGAATCGTCGAGTCACTCGCCTAAGGTGCAGTCCTGCATTTTAGAAGTTTGATGGCGCAGAGCATGTCTTGTATTTCTTTTGGTTTTCTTTTGAATTATGAGATTGGTTGAGCATCGTCTTCTTGTAGTTGCTTGTTGAGCTCGGCTCTAACCAATCTGAGAGTACCATCAGAATAACAAGGTAAGTCTTCAATGCACATGAAGCTTTTATGCCCCATCTTGTTCACAAAAATAATTCCCTGCTGTCCCCCCATCAAAACTTTGTATTCTGGATTGTGGTCTAGGAGAAAAATATATTGTTCTGGGGCTTTTAGACCAACTTTTAACCATATGGCTCTCTATCGTCATTTGGAAATTTGTTAAGCACATGATAATAGATCGACGATTCATGTTTTTTGTAAGAGCGGCAACAGCAATGACATGAGTTAAACGTTTCTTGATCCTATTTTTCAGTTTGTTGTGCAGAAACTCAATATCTTCTATGTTCACAAAATCCAAGTCATTTTCATGCAAAAACTGAACTGATCCATCTTATCAGAGTACTTCAAATGCAGGAGTGAACACTCGTGCTCTCTTGTACCTGTGAATATTGTTAATCTTTACAATCTTTGATTTTGACCAGTATTCATCCTTTGGTCTTTTGTCCTTGAACATCATTTGATTTTATTTAGCCTGTTCAGCTCAGGATGCATCAGACAAAACCTTTAACAGACGTCTACTGTATGACCCAAGATTCTTTCTAAAAACCAACTTGAATCTTTCTTCAAGATAGGGACTCTGAAATTCCTCAACGGGGAATTTTCTCTAAAAGTCATTCTAACCTTGAACCAGAGGTTCTTCTAGCTCGGCGAGAGGAGCTTCAAGTAATTTCAAAATCCGACCCTTTGAGTACACCACCCTTTGAGTAATTCGGCGGGAGGAGCTTCTAGCTCGGCGGGAGGAGCTTCTAGTAATTCTTCTTTTAACTCTTCGGATAGAGACTGCACCCCACCCTTTGAGTACCATCGAACCCATTCTAGATCGTTTACATCATGCATTGGAGTTGCTTCAGACCTAGTATCAAAGCAGTCCACGGTTCTGGGACCTGAAGACTCAGCAGTTTGGGCTGGAGGGGTTGATTGGGCTGTTGAGATTTCTTGGACTGTAGGGGAAATTTGGACTTGTGGGGTTTCTTTGGGAGTAGGGGAGGTAGCTTGGATGGAAGATAGGATTTCTTGTTGAGGTACGTGGGATGGGGAATTTAGAAATTCAAAAGACGAGGATGATTTCTAGGGTGACTCAGGTTCTGGCTTAGGGTTTATAAAGGGATAGTCTTTGTCAGTATCGAAGTCTGTACCAGACACCAATATGACCTCAACCTTTCAAAAAATCAGATCAAATACCACCATAACTGATAGAAGATCTAGCTCTGTAGTGCCTTCCTGAGCCCCTGAACTCTCTTTCGCAAACCCTTCTTATTTTGTTCCCACTGCTTCTGCTCCCCCTACACTTAACATCTCCCCCTCAGACTAAACCCTATTGCATTTCTCCCCCTCATGATGATCAGGGTCATCCTTGTCGTCAAGTTTTCGTTTGTGGGTTTCAGCCTGAGGACGACACTGAAGCTCAATCATTGCATACTACAATTGATCAAACCGTCCATTTAACTGTTCTTGTACTTAAAGGATTAGTCGTTTGAGATCATCTAGTTTTGGGGATAGTGCGGCCATTTGATCTTGGACTGATTGAGTTCCGGGTGGCGGCTACTCAGAAGCAACACCCTTACCCTTGAGAAAGGAGAAAAGGGTTGTATGCTGCTCTTCGTAAGCTGCCTTAAGGGCATCCAGGTCAACTCGGGTAACAAATCCGGCCGCATGAAAAGTTGCCGTTAGCATCTCTAGAGTAATCCCGAGATGGTCTAAGGTTGATGGCGTTGGTTCGTCAACAACAGGTCTTCCTACCATCATCTCTGGCTGCTCTTCAGGAAGCTCAGATCTGGAAGTTTGGGGATCTGCCACGAAGGCGGCTTGTTCATGAGTGGATGCCACAGAGGCGTCGTGTGTTGTGATATGGGGGTTGTGTGCATTGTAGTAAAATGAGGGGTGGTCATGGGACGCGACATGTTACTTGATTCAACATCACCTCTCTTCGAGTGAGAGGGTGATGGTGTATGAGCTGATTCCCCATGGAATGAAGCAGCTTCTCATAGAGGAGAAGTTGAGTGGATGGTTGTGGTGATTTCAACCACTGGACTGGTGGTCTTTTGCTGGGTAGTCCGGCAGATTGGGCTTAGAACACCCTCAGATAAAGTACCCTCAATTGGACAGAGACGGTCCTTTTAGAGTCGACTTCCTCTTCCTGCTAACCTGATTCTCCATCTCTCACTATACCAGTCTCCCTGTCCCTAGAACACAAAATATTTTCAATTTCCACCTCGACTCCCTCATCCTCCCTCATACGCTCCTCACCTTCAGACTGGTTAGGCTCAGTCGGTTCTGACTGAGCCTCATCCGGATATATGACCCTTATATAGTCCCCTACCCTCTCTGTTTGATCATCCTGATGGAGCGTTGACAGAGGAATTTCCATTACCGGAACATTAGCAGATTCTGTTGGGATCTTTATGCGTTGAATTGAGGCCGTGTTGTAGACGTCGGTCTCTGGGCGTTTGTGTATGTCCTCATCCTGATCTATTGCATATTGAATGATGAGCTGAAGGAACCTTTGCAGTGGAATGTACTTACGCCCTCTTTTAGTTCCTTTTTCTAGGATTTCCCTCTTCAACTCCTCAAAAAATAAACGCCGCATAGTCATAGTGGCGATCGAAAGCGAACACGGCAAACATCGCAAGGACTTGAATGGAGGCCGAGTCATGGCCAGAGTGTTTTCCAGTTAAGCATTTGTTGATGATATCAAAGAGAACCCTCCAGTTGGACTGGAGATGCTTGGTCCAGAATTCTGATCCTGGTGAGTTGGCCATCATATCCTATGGTTAGAAACTTTTGAAGGGTTTGGATGGGAGAAGGAATGAGGGCAAAGGCGTATTTGGTGACTGAATGGTTTTTGGAGGGTAAGCGGAGAATATGGTGTATGGCTTCGAGAGTGATTTTAATGGGAACGAAGTCGATTTTGGTGGTAAAGTGAGGTTCGGCATCACTGATGAAAGTGAGATGATGCCAGAACTGTTGGAGGTAGATGATTGGTATAGATATGATAGTGGTTAGGGTGTAGAATTTAGGGTGGCCTTTGAGAATATCAAACGTGATATCCTCGGCTTCATGGCGTAGGGTAGAAAGATCGAGCTGCCAATTGTGAGAGGCAAACTCAACAAACTCGGTAGAAGGAAGAAGAGATTCTTCTTGCAGCTGTGCATCATTGAGAGACCAATGTTAGAATATACATTTTCACTCAACACTTATCCTATCTCTATTCAATGGTGCGTAGGACATGGAATATTTTTGTGATTTTTGCTTTTAGAAAAATGCAAAAATGGAAAAATTTAAAAAAAAATCCTAATTGTTGAATTTTGGATGGACAGAAATTCGGATGAATGAATGGTCCGAATTCGGGTGCATGGGAAATTCAGATGATATGATCCGAATTTCTGATGAGAATGAAATTCGGATGAAAATGATGCATGAAATAATAGACTAAGTATGAAACTAATGTTGGGGAACCGTAATTAGGATGGATACGAATTTCGGATGATGAAAATGAGGAACACAGAAAATACACATGAATGACAAAATTCGGATAGGTACCGAATTCGGTCGTGGTTAAAATAATGAACACTTAGAAAATAAACATGAATGATAAAATTCGGATGAGAACCGAATTCGGAAGGACCCAAATTCGGATGGACCGAGACAAAGACTTAGTTGCATAAAACATACAATTGATATTATATGAGTGCATCTGAATTTCGAGTGAATCGAACTTCGGGTGGCACATATAATATACTTGTAAATTTTCTAAGGTTCTGCCTATTGATCCGAATTTTTTGATGGGTCCATATTAGTGAACATTAAAACTGTAATATTGCCTAAGTAGGAGTTGTGGACTTAGTCAAATTTGCAGTTAATGTGTTCATGCACATGCAACGTGAACAATTCTAAGAATGCTTAAAAATGCAAGAAAATACAGATTCTAATGCTAAAACATATAAAGAACATTTTATTGTACTACACTAAGTTAAAATGATCAGATTAAACTACCTAAAAATGCTAAAAACTGAGTAAAAACCCTTTAAAATTTGAAAATTAAAACACGAAGTAAGATGTTAGAATCTAAAATAATGCATGAAAATGATTACCTGGTAGTAGATGATCACGAAAATACAACAAAAAGGAAGAAAAACGGCTTGACACTGAGCTTTTGAGCTTGATATTGGTTGGAAATGGAGGTGGAAATGGTTTCTGTTTCAACAGAGAGGGAGAGAAGAAGGAGAAGCAATTGTTGCGTATGGAATAAGAAACCAGATCCCGCCTATTTAAATAGGTGGGCCGGGTTGGGGCAAAGGGGATCCACAATAGACCAACCGGATTCAAAAATAGAATAAAAATTTGATAAAATGGGCTTAAAAATTTTACCTAAAGACTAAAAAAAAAATAAAAATTTTTTTGAGCCCAATTAAAAAATCTTTTTGTATTTTCTATTTAAGATTAAAATAGCTAAATACGTATTAACAATTAAGTTAATTTTAGTTTAATTAATCTACTAACTAACAACTAAAAAATAAGACAATATTTTGGGAGTTTTTTGTTTAAACAAGCAAAACAAGGACAAAAATATTTTTTTTAACCAAGACAAAAATAAATTCTTTTTCAGTTTTTAATAGATTAAGTTAGAAATAACATCTTTTTGTGTTTTATTGCAAGATTACTTATCCTACTAAATAAAATACGAAAATAAAATTTAAATGAAATTAAATTATACAAAACATCCTGAACTTACTCCCCCTCAATTAAGCAAATATCCTTTCAAATCTAAGTCGTATAACCTTTTGACCCTTTGAAATACAGACAAACCTGGAAATATTAGCGTCTCACTCGACTATGAACAATTCACATAACAAATTTCAAGATCATCAATCTGTAAAAATATACATAGATAAAGAAACATTTTACTTAATTTTGAGACACAACCTTTAAATTTAAATAACAGATATTTTCTAAATAAAGGATTTTCAAACACTTAAATGTTTGAAATGGAATTATTTTATACTAAAAAACTTTAAACGACGTTTGTCTAATGCTTTAATTATAATATCAGCAAGTTGATATTCCGTGCCTACAAAATACAATTCAATTGTTCCCTTTTCTACGTGATCTTTAATGAAATGATACCTGATGTCTATGTGTTTCGTTCTTGAGTGCTGCACGAAATTGCAAGAAATAGCAATTGCGCTTCTGGAATCACAATATATTGGGATATTGGTGAGCGAAAATCCATAGTCATGTAACTGTGTTCTCATCCACAACACTTGAGAGCAACAGCTTGCAGCTGCTACATACTCAGCTTCGGCTGTGGATTTGGAGACATAGTTCTGCTTTTTGGAAGACCAACTCACCGGTCGATCACCCAAAATTTGTATCCCGCCTGAAGTATTTCTCCTATCAACTTTACAAATTGCAAAATCAGCATTTGAAAAGGCAGTAAGATCAAAATTGGTTCCTTTTGGATACCAGAGACCAAGATCGGGTGTACCCTTTAGATAACGAAAAATTCATTTTACCGAAGTTAGGTGTGATTCTTTTTGGTCAGGTTGGCCTAAAAACGAGTACAAAGACATGTTGAAAATATTATATCTAGTCTACTAGCCGTAAGATACAGTAAGGATCCAATCATTCCTCTGTAAGTTGTATTGTCGACACTTTTCCCGACAGGATCAGTGTGTAACTTACAGTTCGAAGCCATGGGAGTTGCAATACTCGTGCAAGAGTCTAACTTATACTTCTTGAGAATGTCAAGAATATATTTCGACTGGCTCCCAGATATCCCATTTTCAAGTTGTTTGACTTGTAATCCGAGGAAAAACTTCATTCCCCCATCATACTCATCTCAAACCTGGACTCCATTAGGGATGAGAAATCCTTACAGAAATTACAGTCAGTAGATCCAAATATAATATCGTCGACATATATTTGGACTAGCATTATGTGCTGGCCTTCCTTTTTAGTGAACAATGTTGTGTCCACCACAGCTTTGCTGTAAGCAGCGGAGATAAGAAAGTTTTAGAGACTGTCATACCATGCTCGAGGTGCTTGTTTCAAACCATAGTTGGCTTTGTCTCACACATAAACATGGTCTGGTTTATGTGCATAAACAAATTCTTGTGGTTGTTCAACGTACACCTCTTCATTGAGTTCACCATTTAGGAAGGCTGTCTTGACGTCCATTTGGTACACTTTGAAGTCTTTGTGTGCTGCGTACGACAAGAATTGGGTTTTGGAACTAACCGCCATACTTTGAGCTGTTCAAACTGGTTGATCTCCTATTGCATTGCCACAATCCAGTCTGGGTCTTTTAAAGCTTCATCCACCCGAGTAGGCTTTATCATGCTAAGGAATGACGCAAAGAGACATTCATTAGCAGATGGCCTTCGAGTTTGGACACCAGTAGAGAGATCACCAATGATTTGTTCGGTTGGGTGACTCCGGGTCCATTTTTTCTCGTGTAGAAGGGGTGAACGGGATGGAAGCTCAGTGGTGATTGTGGGAATGGATGATGAGTTATGGTCGATGGATTCGAATGAAGGTACCACTGGTTTCGGTTCAGGTTCAGCTTGATCTTCTTGAAGGATAATGTTTGGAGTTATGTGTGAGGGCATGATAGGAGTTGATTCAACTGGAGATGTGTCTGTGGATGAAGTGGAAGGTGGAGGTGTAAGGATTGAAGTATTGATTGGTGGATCCGATGGTGGTGGTTGAGCAGTTGAATTTTTTAATGTGTTAACTATAGAAGAAGAAACATTAGAAGTATTAGCACCAGAACATAAAAATTCTACATAAAACGGGTCAAATAAATTAACTAAATCAGAAGGAGAAAAGGAAGAAGATTTTGAAGAGTCTCCAGGCATTGGTGTAGCGTGGTCCTGACTGGTCAACCTCGGGAGCCAGTTCAGCCATTTCATCGAATGTAACATGCACACTCTCATTGACTGTCCTGGTGCGAGTGTTGTAAGCGCGATATGCCTTTGAGTTGGATGAGTATCCAATGAAGATCGCTTCATCCGCCTTCTCGTTGAACTTCCCGAGGTTGTCCTTGTCGTTTAGCACATAGCACCTACAACCAAATACACGTAATTACTTGTTAAAAGGAACTTCATTTAGAAAGAGTTGGTATGGAGTTTTATTGAATTGCTTATGGATTATGGAGCGAATCTGTGTGTAGCAAGCTGTTGACATGACTTCGGCCCACAAGAACGGAGGTAGCTTTGAGTATGTCTGCATTGTGAGAGTAGCTTCCATGAGGGTACAGTTACGCCTCTCCATGATTCCATTTTGTTGAGGTGTTCTAGCTGCTGAAAACTGATGATGAATACCTTTGGATCGAAGAAAACTCTCAACTACCGAATTCTTGAATCCCATGCCGTTGTCAGATCGGATTGATTGTAAAGACAGCTGTTGTAGGGTTTTGACATTCTAAAATAAAATCTATGATCTCTTGAGCTGTCACATCCTTGGATCACAGGAATTTAACGCAGGTATATCGCGAATAGTTGTCAACAATGACCAACAAATATCATTTCCCATTTATGCTTTGTGTTCGCAAGAGACCACACAAATCCATATGAAGTAACTCCAACACTCTTTTTGAAGATGGTTCGGGTATTGATTTTTGAGATGATCTATTCATCTTTCCTTTCTCACATTCTCCACATAGATGATCCTTTTCATATCTTAGCTACGTCGATGGTGTAAAGGTTAGAGTTACGGGAACATGATAAGATCTCTTTACCATCAATACTTTTAAACGCTACAGCTCTTAACCCTAAATGTAACCTCTAGCCCCTTATCATATAGTTGACCTTTGATAAACAGATTATGTAATAACCCCTTAACAAAGTCAACATCCTTGATGACTAGACTATTTAAGACCAAATCCCCGTATCCTTTTATATGAGCATGATTACTATTCCTGAACTTAACTATACCACAATATTGTTCTACAACATTAGACAGTAACTCTCTCCTCCTAGTCATGTGCTTCAAGCAACCCAAATCCAGATACCTGATGGAATCTTCCTGAAAATAAAGAATGCATACAATGAAAATCTATAGGCATCAAACAAATCAATCGGAAAGTAACATGCAAATCGTGTTCTGAACCGAGATGTTCAGAAAATATGATGATTTTTGACCGGGTCTTGAGCTGAGTGCACAGAAGCCAAACATGTCGGTTTAAGCACAACCGACAAGCAGAAGAACGTGTCTTAGTCTAAGATAACTAGAAGCTAGTTTAGTGATGTGCGGGTCTTGATCTGAAGTAACCAGGAACCATCTACATTAAAATCACACAACTTTGGGTACCCATCTTAGGACGGGTCCTTTTAGGTTAGGTGTTCCAGGAGAATATGACACGTGTACAGTCTTAGGAACTCATTTAGTAGTTATGTGTGGACTAAATGCAGAGCCTTTTGGAATCCATTTATGTTTAGATTTAATAGGCTTTTGAACCTTAGGCGATGAAATTACCTTTGGTTTTGGACTTATTGAAAATTGTTTAACATTTGCTTTGGGTTCGGGCCTAGGAAAAGTACAAGTCTCAGATTTTGTTGTGGCCGATGATGCAGAATTTTTTTATATTTTCTTTTCTGAATTCTTTTAACCGGATAAGGCACGAAAGCATTCATTTCAGGTAGACGTCTAAAACGAGTTGGACATAAATTAAACAAGTCACCAAATGAATACTTTAAAGAAGAAACAAAATTCAATACATCATTACAAACATTGTTTTCAGAGATTACAGGCAACCAATATCTAGAAACGAATTCTTCTGCCATTACAGCCTTCTTCACAAAAAAAACTGGAAAAATATTGCATGGTCGCTTTGGGCACTCTTCTCACATGATCTGTAGGAACAAAACGATGAGAGTCAGTACGTATGGAAAACAATGACTTTGAAAAATTTTCTTTTCCTTAGTGAGTGGGTTTCTTGGAAGACTTAGATTGACTCTGAGTCTTCTTTAAAACCTCAGCTTTGGAAGATTTGGAGCACTCACTTTTACAACTGACAGAAGTAACTACAACTTTGGCATTACCTTTTTCAGATGATGTGAGTGAGACTTTGGTAGGATGAGAAACTTTTGGTTCTTTTAAATGAGAAATTAAACTTTCTAATACCATGTCAAATTTTTCTTTGTAGATAATTAATTCTACATTTTGTTGAAAACTTTGATTTGCCAATTTTTCCTCACACTTAAGAAGAGCTTCTTGATAATCAATAGCTTTCTTTCGATTTGTCTTTAATTCATTTTCTAAAACTTTGATTTTATGTTAAAGAACTTTTGTAGGAATGTAAAGTTGAGGGATTGGTTTGACAGGTTTTGCATTAATTTCAGCCTCTAATAGCTAGACAAGAAGTCCTCCTCTAAGTAGGTACTCTATTGGGATAACTCTCATTTAGTTCATCATATTTAAAGGGCATTTCTCTTTCTTTATTTTCATTTCGTTCATCATCCTCTTGGGTTAATACTTCTTCCGATGTTTGATAAACGAAAGACTTCAACCCAGCACCCATATATCTCATACCATAAAAAAGAGGTAAAACTTGTTGAACCTTTTCCATATACATAGGATTTTTAAAACCAATTCCTTATTTGGAATGATAAAACCTAGTCTCTTTGGGTTGGTTTGAATGAATAGTTTGTTCAGTTTGACCCCGTTTTAGAAATTCATCATCTAGGGTCTTTATTCGTGAGTACAAACCTATTCTCTCTTCTTCTATCATTTTGTATTTTTCCAAATTCTCTATGTTTTCCATGCTTACCGATTCTAAGCGTTTTGAAAGAACAGACATTTCAGATTTTAAAGAGTTCTTTTCGTTAGAGATTTTATCCATGCAACTTTCAAGGTATGTATTCCTATCCTGAACATCTACCTTTTCAACTAACATTTTATTTATAACCTCATGGTTGTTTATCCACTTCTTTTCATATATATATCAGATGATTCTTTAAAAGATTTGGCTAGATGTTCAGCCTTGTCACACTTTTCTTTTTCAGCATTAAATTTAGCTTCTAGCTCTAGAATTCGTGTGTGCAAGTTACAGTCACTATGTACAGATAAATTATCTACATGCTCTTGAATGTAAAAGGAAAGTACCTCTTTTGCTTCTGAATCTGACGTGGAGCATTCGAATATCCCCGGACTTTGCCATCAGACGGGCTGTTGGATCTTGATTTGTCTCCCCCTCGACAGCCGTGTCTGATTCTGAATCAGATTTAGTCGCATAACTATCCAGTCCAATGCACTCAACCATGTAGCAATTTCTGCCCCTATCCTCTTCCTCGTCAGAATCAACGTCATCCCAATAATCTTCCTGAGCAACAAGGGCCATTGCATTAGAACGATTCTTCGCTGCCTCCAGTTTTCGTTCATAGTACCCGACATCCCGCTCAAACTGATTTTTACATTCCAGAGCAAAGTGGCCTGGTTTCCCACATTTGTAGCACAGACGATCATCAGTTGATTTAGGCTCATCAGCTCTGGGCCTATCATCTCTTCTCTCAGCCGGCCGCTTGTCAGCTCGGCGAGGTTCACGGCTATCGTCCCTATGATTATCTCGACGATCGTAATCCCTCCGATCGTCTTGTCTCTCATCCCGTCTATCATCCCGACGAATGTAATCTCTCCTATCGTCTCTCCAATCATCACGGTTATCGTCACGCCTTTCATAACGGTGATCATCTCGATAGTCTCTTCGATCATCATATCTCCTATCATCTCTATCATCTCTCCTCCAATCATACCACCGATTATCACGTTTTTCATCCTTTCTGTCGTCAGGGAATCTCCGCGGGCCAGTGTCATAACGAAGCTGATTATTTATCTTGTTCTAAGAAAACGTCTTTGTTGAAAACGATTTGACCATAAGGCAATCTGTTCTTGTATGGTTGCCTCTTCTTCATCATATGGCTCATGCGGTGGTGATGCATATCTGCACTTAGATGATGATGAACCTTGAGCGTAGTAAGGTGCAGTAGATGAGTTGTTTTGGAGTGCAGGAAAGAGTGTCTTGCAAGAGAGTAGGGCCAAAGAGTCTGCTGGTTTGATTCCTGAGTTGGCTGATTGTAGTAAGGATGCCAAGGTGTTTGCCATTTGCTTCTGTCGATCCACATTCCCTTGATATTTCTTGAGTTCCTTAAATACCACATTAATTGAGACATTTGGAATGTCCAGAACTCGTCTTGTGGCTTGACATGCAACTTTCCATTCTAGGGCCAGGGAAGTAAAGAATTGGACGTTGATGTCATTTTATCCTTTTTGATGTGCAGTTTGTTCAGCTCATTCAGAACTGCTTAGAACCTCGTGAAGGTACCCTGAAGAGACTCCCCATCTTTAGCGTGGAACTCAGTAAATTTTGCCTTTGCTACCTAGATCTTTGCTCTGTCATCTAAATCCGCCCCAATCATTTGTACTTCTAGTTCATTCCACATCTCTTTAGCTCACATCTTGCTGTCAACTCCAACAAGTATATCGGTGGGAAGGGCTTGATAGACGAACTGTTTTTGATGCTAGGACTGGTGGGTCAGTATCTGGTCTGGTAGGGATTTCCCGATAGTAGATAACAGGTCCTTCAGTGATAGATTGTATCAATAGATTTCCATTTGGCTGCATACGAATGAATTTCAGGAATCTTGATTTCCACTGTTCGTATTCAGCAAGATAGAGAACATGTGGTCTGTTCTTGGATCCAAGAACAAGGGCCTCTCTAGACATGATGGATAGTGCTGATTAAAAAGAATGAAGATCTTTTTAAGTGGAAACTGAATTTCGGATGTACAGAACTCTGATGAACCTTAGTTGGGATGAACAGTATTTCGGGTGAACAGTAGATCGGATGAACCGATCTCGGATGTAAATGAAGAACTCGGATGATCCGGAATTTGGATGAACAGTGTAACTCAGATGATCACGATTCAGATGAACAGTATAGCTCTGATGAACTTATAATTCAGATGAATTAAAGTCTGATGGACCGAATTTTGATCGATGGAACTCTGATGGAACGAAATACGGATGATTATGGAATTCGGGTGAATAGTTGAATCTCGGATGAGAACTTAGAATTAATTTAACTCTGATTTGTCGAATTCGGTTGATGAGCCGAAGTTCGGATGGTCCGAGTTGGTTTTCAAAATTGTTTAAAATTTAAGAACAAGTAATCTTAAGTATCCGAAAAATGGTTTAACTAAAGTTCGGATGATCCGAATTTCGGGTGAGAATGAAATTTGGTCCGAGATTTGTTAAAAAGTTTTCCGAATTGGTCTGAATTTTGATCCGAGATGATGTCCGAGATGGACCAAGTTTTAACAGTTACAATAATTCCAGATTTTCAGAATATGTATTTAAATGCAGTTTAAAGCCTGAAAATAATTTCTAAATGTTTAGATTAAATTTTAAACCACTTTATGTGAATAACTATTAACCAAAACACCTAAAAACCAAAATCGAATCTAAAACCTAAATATCCGAATATGATCTTCAGCAGATAATTTATTAAAACTTGTAAAGATTGAACTTAAAATGCTCGAAATCAATATAAAATTAATAATAGATGATTATAAGGTAGAAAAACACGAAAAAACATAATATTCAGATTGGAATTAAGATCAAACCGAGATTTTTGAAGATGAACACGAGTTGTTGAATCCAAAATCAGTTGAAATTCACCGATTGGATCTGATACCATTTGTTGTAAAAGATTCCCAGTAATTATCAGCACACGAACAAATGATTTCAACAATAATCAAGACAAAAAGAATGTTAACACTCAATGATTGTGATGAATATTGAAAGAGAAGAATGTCAGAGAGAAAAAGCGGAGGCTGCAATTTCCTTTTCTGAATAATGACAATTGTTGTGAAACCCTAGGTGTGGTTTCACCTTTTATGTTTATTAGAACTTGGGCCTTTTGACAACCAGTCCCCTCTACTTTAAATTACATGTAAGATGTAAGAGAAAGTAAATAACATTATAAAATAAAGTAAACTAACTATTAAAAAATAAATTTCATAAGATCGAAATTCAATATCTAACATTAAGCATACATGTCAATTATATGTAAAAGATTGATTAAAATGCCTTGTACTAATTTAGGTAGAAAGTATGTTGCTATTTTTACATAAATTGATCATACTTTATGCCTATATATAATATTATCTTCAACCTAGTTCATACCGTCAACTTTTGCTTTGTTTTTATGGTATCCGAGATTGTATATACATGCATCGATGTTGTTTTCTGTTTTCTACCTATATCTGAGACTCACTAATGAATATCGGATCTCACACATACATAACCGAGATTGTTGAGAAATAGTGTTACTAGTTGTAATATATCCGAGATACAACATATATATATTTTATCCGAGATTGCTGGGAAAGAAAAGAGGAGTGTTGGTTTGGTTTGGAAGCTATCCGAGATTACACATAAATGAAAAGAACTGAGATTAGTGAATTCATTTATCCGAGATTGTTGTGGTGATGCCATATCCAAGATTATGCAGATGTATCCGAGATTATGTAGATGTAACCGAGATTGTGAAGTGTGCCACATTAGGTATTACATATTGAAACTATCCGAGATTCACATTCCATGTGAATCTCAGTCAAAGTAACCGAGATTACTCTCTGTCCTCTCCTTTCTCGGTTATGCGAACACACACCCAGAATTTCATTTTTCCTTTTTGTTTGTTCTTCATTTCCAGCAGCTATTTTGGAAGGATTTAGGGGATTAAATGCTTGTATTTGATGATCAACACACACACATATTCATAAGGCTTGGCCGAAGGCCTAAAGTGTCACACCTCGTTACCCCGGGTGGCAACGAAGCGTGACGTCGCGGAAGCGTAACCATAATCATAACGAACGACCACTATATGGACGTTTTCAAAATACATCGATATAACTTCAAAATATAGAAATGTTTTACATAGCCCGAAAATGATAAAGAGTAATTAGCAAGATACAGAGATTTAAATACATAATTAAATTAACCAAAATAATGCAAATAAATCTCCGATGGTTTGAAAATGAATGCGACTCCAAAAGTACAGAAGCTTGAAAAAACTTCCGATGCGGTGCACTTGCCTTAATTTCCTGAAAATACATGCTAAAATACGTCAACAAAATTGTTGGTGAGCTCATAGGTTTACGCGAAAAGACCACTTGTATGGACATTATCAGATTAGTTGAATTTATAAAGCATAAATGCCATGTGTGTATTACACAAAGCACCATGCAACCGAAGCTTAATTAAATGAGTTTGCCCTGTGCAGTATTCCCATACGTAATACCGTGTGTTGAATATATATGCATCCCGCCGTTAGCCGATTAAGACTAACCCGAATGGGGGACATGACTCCCGATAGATCTATCCACAATATATTCACGCTTACAAATAAATGCAATTAACGGTTCACGATTTGAGGGCTGATGGATCCACAAATGTAATACATATAAGAAATAAACAGTTTTGATATCCATATGAAAATATTGCATGTATTTCCACCCCAATAGATAGTTAAAATAGGGCTATGAGGACTCACCGAGAGTGTGATGGCAAAATGTGTGCGTAAAATGCAAGTTTACGTTCTTTGATGAGTGATGCACCAGATGTGTTTAATCGAGCCGTAAATGATAATAGAGACTTAATAACTCTCATATATGATAATATGTATATATATAGGTTTTTATGTCTTAAATCACCCAACATTACAAGTTTATAAATAAAACACACTAAACTACTATATATAAAGAATTTTTAAAGTCAAGAACGGCCATTTTTCGAGATGTTTAGGTTAGGGAAAAAGCTTGTTGAAAACCCTATGTTGGTCATTTTTGAGCTGTCAAACTTTTGGGTTCCCAACTAATATCTGGGGGTTCTAAACCCCAAAATAAATTATGAAAACTTTCAGATTTTTAGTTAAGATATAGATCTAACTTTTGAGACAAGAATCAACTCATTTTGTTAAGTTATGAATTAGTTATGATTTTTCAAAGTCGATGCAACTTTTCTGCCAAAATTCCATAGTTCATAAACTTGAAATAACTAGTGATTCTTGTTGTTTATTCAAAGACTACTTATATAAAAGTTATAAAACACACACACACACACACACACACACACACACACATATATATATATATATATATATATATATATATATAGATTTGGGTTCAAATGAGTACCACTAGTTTTGCGGAGTACCGGAGGTACCTCGCTTAAAACCATTTTTTTTGAAATTTTTTTTGATAATCATGTTTAAATTAATAATATAAGACTATTTGCAAAAAATCACATCTAAACACACACTAAAACTATGTGAAATGTGTGTGTTCACATGAACCGTACTGTTGTGAATGTGTGTTCACAACTAAGCATGTTCACATGAATTTTTTCACGTTCACATGACTTTTAAGATGATAGAAAATGTAAATGTATATAATTTTTTACGAATAGCCTTATATTATTTGTATCTAAATAAATATGAAAAAAAATTCAAAAAAAAAAACTTTTTTTCGGAGCATCTTCACATCTTAAACCCGTGTGTTCACAGGTACTCACGGTACTCTGCATTTTTTAGGTACTCACACGAACCATATTCTATATATATATATATATATATATATATATATATATATATATATATATATATATATATATATATATATATATATATATATATATATCACTTGTTTTTCATAATATTTACGCTTTGATGATGTGTTTATATATTTATAAACACATTTGAAGAAGACAACTTAAAAACAAAAACTAGTGATTTATAAACTTGAGTTTTTGTGAAACTTGTTGTTGTTGGTGATTATATACATTATGCAAGACTTATATAAACATGACTATAAGATGTTATAAGTTAGTATTTACTTACTTTGATGAAATATAAGAATGCTATTGAGTAGAATGTTGGATCTTCATAAGTTGCACCAAGAACACTTCGCAAAATGAAGAACACTTGAAAGAAAATTTTGTGGGTTGTATGTGTGATGTTGTGGCCGGTTTTGAAGAGAGAAATGAAATTGATCTCTTATTTATAGATGGGGAAAAGGTGATGAAATGATGATGGATTTGAAGGTTGAGTGTAAATCTTTGTGGAATGTAAGAGTGAAGTGTGATGATGGTGATTGTGTATGGTGTTTTATTAATAAAAAAATGAAAGTCAAAAGCTACATAGTACACCCTATGGCCGTCCTCTAGAAGGTATTTATGGTGTATTTCTATTTTTTTGTATAAAAGTATTTAGAAATGTATTCTTGTATTTCCCTTTTTTTGTAATTTCATAAGTACTTATGAATGCATTAGTTTATTGAATTGGTTTAGTCTTGCATAATTAATGTTAAGTAATTGTATTTGTGTATGATTAGTTTCACTAATCATAATTTAATTAAGTACTTAGTTGAATTAATCCTTCGTATTGTAAATCGATTGGATTAATTGATTTCCCGATTCATCGCACCGATGAATTTGATTCCAATTGAGTTGAATTCTTTATGAACATTGTAAATCACTTTGATTAATTGCTAATGACCACTGATTAGGTTATATTTGGCTATTAAATACTGATTAGGTCATAGTTGCTAACCTGGTTTAATGCCAGATGTTACAGTCTCCCCCTGTTAAGGGAATTTCGTCCCGAAATTAGCTCGTGCTCTCTATTGCTTGAGTATTTGAGAACAGATGAGGGTATTTTTCCCAGAACTAATCTTCGCGTTCCCATGTAAACTCAGGACCACACTTAGAGTTCCATCTGACTTTTATTATCGGGGTCCGGCTGTGTTTTTGTTTCTTGACTTCTCGGTCCATTATTTCCACGGGTTGTTCAATGAAGTTCAACTTATCATCTAGCTCCAGCTCGTCCAAGGGTATGACGAGTGTTTCATCAGCCAGGCACTTCTTAAGGTTGGATACGTGGAAGGTATTATGAACATTACTAAGCTCTGGGGGCAGATCGAGTCGGTAGGCTACCGGGCCAATTCTTTTGGTGATCTTGAATGGTCCGATATAACGAGGATTGAGTTTGCCTCGTTTCCCAAAACGGATTACACCTTTCCAAGTCGAGACTTTCAACATTACTTGATCTCCCTCTTGAAATTCCAAATCCTTCCGTAGAACATCTGCATAGCTTTTCTGTCGATCCCGTGCGATCTTTAATCGGTTCCGAATCTGGACTATCTTTTCTGTTGTCTCCTGGATGATCTCGGGTCTGGTGATCTGGCTACCTCCTACCTCAGCCCAACAAAGTGGTGACCGAATTTCGCCCATAAAGTGCCTCGAATGGAGCAGTCTTAATACTCGAGTGATAGCTGTTGTTATAGGAAAACTCAACTAACGGCAGGTGTCTGTCCCTACTTTTGCCAAAGTCGATAACACATGCCCTTAGCATGTCTTCCAAGGTCTAAATCATCCTTTCACTCTGACCATCCATCTGCGGGTGATAGGTTGTGCTCATGTCTAGGCGTGTACCCAACGCCTCTTGCAATGATTGCCAAAATCATGATGTGAACCGACTGTCCCTATTTGATATAATCGATACAGGTACTCCATGCCTTGAGACGACTTCTTTAAGATAGATGCGTGTTAACTTATCCATGTAATCAGTCTCCTTGATTGGCAAGAAGTGTGCAGTCTTTGTAAGTCGATCCACAATCACCCAAATGGTGTCATAACCTCCAGAATTCTTTGGCAACTTGGTGATGAAGTCCATGGTGATATTCTCCCACTTCCACTGGGGTATTTCTGGTTGAATCAACAATCCTGATGGTTTCTGGTGCTCAGCCTTAACTTTCAAACACGTTAAGCACTTGCTGACATATGTAGCAATCTCAGCCTTCATGTTTGGCCACCAGTGCATTCCCTTCAAGTCGTGATACATCTTATCTGACCCTGGGTGAATAGCATATCTTGTTTTATGTCCTTCATCCATGACTAGCTTCCTCAATCCTCCGAATTTTGGTAGCCAAATTCTGCCCATGAAGTACCGACATCCATCTGTCTTGATTTCAAACTGCCTATCCATTCCTCTCAAGGCCTCATCCAGCAGATTTCCCTCCTTGATTGCTTCCTCTTGTGCCTTGCGGACTTGAGAGTTTAGGTTTGACTATATAGTCATGACCAAAGCTCGTACCCTTAAGGGTTTAACCCGTTCCTTCCGACATAAAGCATCAGCTACTACATTTGCCTTACCCGGATGATAACGGATCTCACAGTCGATGCTGACTTTGAAACCTACCAACTACCTTGCAAACCTAACCATCCCTAAAAATTATGTGGGAAAAGGATATGAAAACATGGTGGAGTTTCTGAAGGTTCACCCCCTGAACTATGCTATGACTGCATCTCCTGGTGTGCTGTACCAGAGATGGTTTATGAATTTTGGTACACCTTCTCTTATGATCCTTTTACAAAAATCATTAGGGGAACCATACTCAATGGGACTTAGACCATTGAGATCACTACTCGACTGATCAGGGAAGCTCTTCGTCTCCCTGTGGCTGAAACCTATGATCAGCCACAACCTGAAGATGAATAGATGAGAAATCTGCTACACTTCTGTGGTGTAACAGAACCCGAAGTTGAAGCTACTCTGTTTAGGAAGGATTTGTCTCCAACCTACAGTTTCCTGTTTGCCTCAGTGGTGATGTGCTACAACAGTAAAGTTGGTTCATTTGACCAACTCAGCCGTGATGAGATTCCAATAGTCCTACAGCTTGTGGATGGGACAACAATCGACACGGCAAGATGGATTTTCATGAACTTGAGAAACCTGGTGCAGCAGGAAACACGTCCAGCTTCTGTTCGATATCCCAGGTTTTTAAGTCTTATTTTCAAGCACATCTGTGGTGAGCAACTATATAACTCTCAGCCTCTACTACGTACTGCTGCATTCCCTGTAATAGGGAATATAGTTTTCTATACTCTGGTTCTCCCAAATGATCCTCCTCTGTCAACACCAATCAGGAGGTTGCTAGGATTGGTGGAAGGACCCTCTGCTGTGAGGGTGGATCCAGAGATTGCTCCCAAGGGAAAATCCAAATCTAGTGTCAAATTTGTTAAAAGGACCCTGGAAACGACTGAAGTTGAGCCTGTCTGCAAGAAGGCTAAAACAGCCAAGTCAAAGTCTGCCCATCAGCCTCTGTGGCTGAGCGGGAGCAGACTTCTCACCCTGGTTCATTTGTTGAACCTGAAGCCTCTGTGGCTGATGCCTCTGTGGCACCTGAGACTATGGAACAAGCCATCCCACTTGTTTCTGACCCAGTCTTTCAACCAGTCCAAACAGAACCCCTAATCACCTCTCCACAACATCCATCATCCACCTTATCTCTCAAATCATTCTAACATAAATCCATTGCCAGAAAGAAATCAACAGCCCAAACCAGCCCCTCTGTTCCTTCTCAACAGGGTTCAGTTGAAAAAAAGCAACCACTGCTGCTTCTTCTATTTTGGGAGAAGCTTCAGAACATTTGGAGCATGCTTCACTCCAACAAGAGTCTACCCTGAGTCAGCCCGGCCCTCTGGTTCCTCCCAACAAGAACCAGTTGTACAAAAGGAGACTACCACATCAACTATTCCAGCCTCCCAACAGGCTGAGAATATTGAAAGACAGGATTTCACTCCACTCCATACTGAGTCCACACAGTCTCCTCCCCATACTTCTTCACACTCTGAGTCTGCACGAGGTGCCAAACCTACTGGATTAGACCATCTAGTAGAACAGCCTCCAACTTCTGCTTCTCATGATACAGCTGTTGTACACCCAACAGCTGCTGAAGGACCAACATCCCAAGCTGATGAACCTCAGGGTACATAACATCCCTTTGGTGACGCTGCACCTCATATGCAAACTCCATCAGCAGGTTTCACCACTGCTGATGTTGAAATGCACATTCCATCTCCCCATGATGAGGCATCTTTAGACCAATGTGCTGTAGAGGGAACCATCCAAGGCCTTAATGAAGGTGCTGCAACACAAGCAGCATCTGAAAGGATACCAACCTCTACCCCTTCTCCTGATAAAGCAGCTACAGCCACTGCTGAGGGACCCATTGACCCCTCCAAGATGGGCCATATTACTTTTGCCCAAGCTATGGAGCTTCTGTCAAGAGTCACCATTCCCTCTCCATCACATCCCCAAACACAAGCCTCATCATCATCATCTCATTCATCCCCATCAACTCAATCCAAACAGTCTATCCATACTCCTCCTTCCCCCAAAGATCTTCCTTCGAAGGATCAGCTTTCCTTGCTGAGCAACAAAGTTGGATCTTTGGAAAATTCCATGACTGCTCTCCCATCCATAATCTCAGACTCTGTGTTTGCCCAGCTTCAGGGATTCTTTGATTTGTTCAAGAATTCCTTTCCATCCACTCCCCAAGCTAACTACTCCTCACAGCTGCTTGCACTTACTGCACAGCTGCAAAATATCTCCACTTCCCTCTCCTAAATTCTTTCACACCAACAGCACTCCGTGTCCTCCATGACAGCCATATCCCAACAGCTGTCAACTCTCCTCACTACTTGCACTACTACCCCTCCAGATACATTGGCCATCTTAAATTCTCTAATCGTTTCTCTGTCAAATTCTGTGTCAGCAAATCTTGATGAGGTGCAGGACTCTCTTGAGTTACATGTTGCACAACTTCAAAGTTTGCTATTCACAGCTTCTGATAGAGAAAATCTTGTCAAGCTGTCCTCTATCGCTGATTCCCCATCCTCCTCTCTTCAAACCTGTCTTTCCCGACTTGCAGAGGTGAAGGACAATCTGGCTTTCTTAGTGAATAGCCTGGTTGGCCCCAAGCCTGCTACCAAAACTGATGCCAAGCCTGCTAAATTTGTTCCTTCAGGCAGACCAGCTGTTGAAGGTGTTGTACCATCTCCTTCAAAGGGGGAGAAGTTGTCTGCCTCGAAGACTAAGTCTAAGGGGGAGAAAACCTCTTCTCCTAAGGAGAAATCAGCATCTACTGGTCAAACAGCAAGTGCATCTGTAACAGGTACAGGTCCAGTTGAAGGTGCCCCTCATCAAACTGAAACTGCTCAGCGTACTCAGGCTTGATCTCCAAACCCTGCACAATCTAAGGGAGAGGATTCCATTCCAGAGGACAGGCCAAGCGGCAAAAGGAGGCATCTAATTCTGGAAGAAGATGAAAAGAAGAGGAAGATATACCTGAAGCTGTTCCCATTACAACTGCTAAAGGAAAAAAAAAAAGCAATTGCCGACCCTGACCACCAGAAAGCAGCACAGCTGAAGTTTGACAGAGAAAGGGCTAGGAAAATGGGTCTTCCTATGGAAAAATATTATGAGTTCAGAGATGAACAACTCAAAGCCCAGAAAAATTAAGAAAAGAAGAAGCCTCTGCCAAAGCTGCCAGATCCTTTGCACTCAAAGAGGCAAGCAAAATCAAAATGCCTTCTTTAGAGGTGCAAAGAAAACAGCTTGAAGCTGCTAAAGAATCAGCAACTGAAAAGGAAGGTGGTAAGGAACAAGGTGCTCTGGTCTCAGTGACCAAATCCAAACAAGCATCCTCTTCAAGGGCCCAAATTCATTTTGACAACATGGCAAGGAAGAAGTTCATTGATATTGTTGATAGAGGACTTGCCAAGGAATCTATTGTCAAAGCTGTTCCCATATCCAGAAAAGGTAAACAGTGGAAATTGCAAATAACCAGAATGGGTGCAACAGGCCCAGAATTGGAATCTTATGACTACACTGATGTTGCACAAATGGGGTACAGGAAATGGGTTGAGTTGGCATTTACCCTGAGCCAGTCTAAGTCTGAAACGGCTAAGACTATTAGGGCATATGTCAAAAAGCTGATGGAGAGAGTAAAAGACCTTGGCCAGATCTCAGAAGAACTATCTCAGGGTGTCTCTGTTACTTACCCCAAAATAAAGGCCAATAGGAACAAGAAGGATTTAGACCTGGAGGAACTCCTGATCTTAATAGAACAAGGTGACTATGTAGTAGAGATCAAAGGAGTTGACTACAGCCTGCCCAAAGGAGTAGAATTTGAAGAAGGCAAGCTGATTGAGGAACCTGAGTTGGGGGCATTTTTTGTAGATCCCCTGCCAAAGAAGAAGCGCTTTCAAAGAGCATCAGACCTACACAAAGTTGATCTCAAACAGCTTGTAGCATTCAGACTTTCAAACTCCTTCAGGCAATCCAGTAAGTGGAGAGCAGCCATCTGGGATCAGCTCAGAGGCTTCTACGAAAGAGGGGAGCTTGAACATCCCAAATTTATGTTCCTCAGAGTTGAAATACAAGATTTGGAGGAAACCAGGGATGAGCTTGAAAGAATGTTTCAAGAAGGATTGCCACCACCACTGTCTTGAAGCCCACCTACTGTCTGAGTAGGTGAAGAATGGAAGTTGTCCATCTGATGGACAGGCTTGCCTTAATTAGCTCCCATCATCAACAGTCCAAATTGTTGAACTTTCTTGTACATTAGTTGTACCTTGTTACATAAGTTGTAACTTTTATTTTTACATTAGTTGTAATATACACTAGTACATCAGTTGTACTTTTGTAAAAACATATGTTGTTTATGTAATAAAAAATCAGTATATATAAACTGATCTTTTACTTTACGTTAATGTTGTAATTTCATTCCAGCAAGATGTATTGTAAAATGTATAGTAATTATTGCTAAAATCAGCTCAGACTGATTATTACAATTAGGGGGAGATTGTTAGGCACAAAAAGGCCTCAGTCGAACCTGCTCTACATCTTTGGGGGAGATTTTTAATCAAACCTGTTTGATGCACTTGAAGGTATAATTTAAGGCCTGTTTATGCCTTATTTAAAACCTGAAAAGTGATTTGCAATATCAGCCAAAGCTGTTTACCCTGTTGCATTCGTTGCAACAAAGGCAGATTGTCCAAGCTGTTCTGTCTGATGAACAGGATGGACATAAACTGTCTACGCTGCTTTGTTCTGTTGAGCAGCTTGGACAGATTCTAAGTGTTTTGTTCTTTGTGAACAGATGCTGTTCTTTGTGAATAGGCTAAGCACTTTATGGAATATGTTGTCAAGTCCTCATGTATTGTTTTTGGCTACAAGATCAGTTTACAAGTCGAAGACTAAGTGGAAAACAGAAACTGCACAGCCTGCCTACGCTGTTCTGTTACATGAAGACAAACGGATATCTGAAAAGGTGACAGACCTTCTCTTATATCAAAATGGCCTTAACAAAAGAAGAAATATGCAAAGTTGGCATTCCTCTCTTGGTTAAAGCCTTATGCAACAGTGACAAAAATAAAAAGACAAAGATTCTGCCATATGAAGACAAATCTGCTTTATCAGAATGTGCAGAAAAGGTGTCTTGTCTTTTTGGAAAGATATCCCACTATCTCATCTGTCCAATGAAGAAGCTTCACTGAGATTCTCAGTGAGAGTATAAAAGGAAGCTTCTAAGGATTGTGAGATAGCCAAGAGTGTGAAATCAGATCGTGCATTAAAGTGTGTTTTTCATGCATGCAAGCCTGATTGAATATAACAGTACGTGTGTGTGTCTAAGCTGTTCATATTCAAGCTGTCCATCTGTGTCTTGTAAAATCAGTGAGTGCATCTAAGTGAGTGTAGTCATTGTATCTAGTCTGAGTGAGTCTTAGATTAGTTGAGCAACTTTTGTATCTGTCATCTAAGCTTGAACCTATCCGCAGTTCAGGCTTGTTTGTAATTAACACTTGTTGATAATATACACAAACATTGAGAAAAGAGTGTTGAGTTTTTAAATTGTTGTATTCACCGCCCCTCTACAGCTTAGAACTATACACCTGGGAAACCTTTTGGGACCTTCACTTCGCCACTCTGAAGGATGGGCTAGAAAGCTCGTTGAGGTGTTTAACCTCAAAATTGAGCAAGCTCGTTCTTATACAAAGTACTACTGAGGAGACCTCCGACCATCGGCAAAAGTGCTTTGGAAATTGGTAGTAATCAACATCCTTCCTCGCTCTAATAACAATACATCAGTTCGGGCTCGGGAGGTAATGGTTATACATGCACTCATGACGGGTCGGCCCGCCATATCTCTTTCATATATTATCTTTCAAAACTTAAGGGATGCGACATTCTCAAGAAGTTGAAAGGAAATTCCACACGCCTAAATGCTAAGTGAGTTGTTTATTAACATGGGGGTCATTTCGGAAGGTGCCAACCTGAGACTTTTGGGGCCGAATGACGTAGGCTTTACAAGAGCAACAATGGTGGGGTTGATTTTTTAACACACTATGGAGGCTTTTATTATTCGGGATCCATTACATGCGACAACATCAGTGATACGACCTAAGCTTTCATTTTACGTTTATGTGCAAGACGACAATAAGGGAATGGCACGATTGAATGAGGAACCAAGGGAAATGGGCGGTTCTTCGAGTCAACAGCAACCAAATAACGAACTCTTGAATGCCCGATTGGATGCAATTAAGGAAGAAGGGTTGCTCAATGCTAACATAGCTGTAATGACGGAAGTGGAGAAGCTAACGCAGGAGATGAGGATGCATGCCATCTCGGTGGAAGCACATTCCCATTGGTTGACAAGTCTCCATTCCAAGGTGCACGCGCTCGGGAGGGCGGTGTTCCATCGTGAATCCCGACCCGCCTCTACAAGAACCTCACACCCTACTTCACCAGAAGAACTTTGAAGCTATCACCGGTTGTGTAAATCAAATTGCTAAAACATTTACTTTTCTTTTGTGCTGTTGAAAAATTTAATCTGCATTCCGTAGATGATGCCAAGGGGTAAAGATTATAATTCCTAGCTAATTGTGTGTCGCACTAACACTATATCGCACTTGCTTGAATACCATGACATTATATTTCGATGTTTAGATGTTACACGAGGAGCTCTATATTGTTTTTCCTTCGTTAAAGTTTCCCATTTTCATAATTATTTTTTGTGCCGAAGACGTCCCAGTTGGGGAAGGGGAACACGTTATGCGTTTTAGATATCTTGAAACTGAGAAAAATTTTACGAAAAATGACCATTTTAAAGAACCAAGCATACCCCTAGAAAATGAGAAAAACAAAAAAGTTTGAACCGAACGGGGCTCCCAGGCGCAGCCGCCAGCGCAGGCCTGTGCCCCGGTGTGCGCCGGTCGATTTTTGGTAGAAATAAATAGGGAGAAGAATCCCATCTAACCCTTCACAAATCAATTGCCCTACGTCTCACTTTTGGTTCCATTTTTGGTGTTAATCATAGTTAAACTTGAGTTTTCAACTCAAGTTGGGGAAGTTTGAAGAAAAGTAAGAAACTAGATCCAAGAGACCCAACACTTTAAGTTAAAGCATCTTCATCTTCCTAACTCTCTAAGGTATGTACTCTCTTGAAAATTTTTGTGCAAGGTTTAAGGTATAGTTTCAATGGAGGTTTGTGACCAAATTTGATTTTTGATAAATGCTTGTTTAGATAAATTAACTATAGGTACATGAATAGGGTGCCTAGTAAAAAGGCTAGATCTATGCTAATTTGAAGAAATTGGTGTCAACAAGTTATTTAAAAGATCGTTGCTATTCTATGCAAATTAGCTATAATTAGTCAATGTGATGCAAGCATAAGAGGTTAATGATAATCAACAAGACTATTTCAACCTATAGCATGTGTTGCACATTTATATATTACGGCATAGAATAGGGAATGCGATGAATTTAGTGAAGTAATGAGTATGTGAATTTGATGCAATTATATATACAACTAAATTGTCGTTAATTAGAGATGTCACGAAGGACAAGGCAACGAGTAGGTGAAGGCCCTAGCTCATCCGCTCGACCGAGAGTGTAATGGGACTCATCAAGATTATTATCGCAACATCCCGCAAACATCCCCCAACAATTATTTATGACAAAGAAATTTTCGAGAAAAGTATTGGTGGACAAAACAGTCAAAAAAGATGTGTTTGAAGAGTTTGGGGTAGTGCACAACATCGACTACTTGGGCTGGAAATCGGTGTTGGACCTTGGTGGAGAACACAAGGAGGAAGTGATAGAATAGATATCGACATTGAGACACGAACAAGGTCGATATCCGGGGGACTTCACATTAATAGGCAGTGTTGATGGACTCAAATTTCCTATGAAAGCGCGAGCCATATGAGATCTTTACTGTGGATATTATGGTAGGCATGGATGATGGTTGAATGTTTAACTACGAATATAAAATAGATGCACAATTGGGGTTTACAGACCGCACTTGGGAGCTGGAATAGACAACACATCTAACGGAGATTTTGAAGGTAAATTATAAGATAGATGCAGGGTAGACCATGTATGAAAAAAGAGATTTGAGTCCGATGGAAAAGGTGCTACACAAAATAGTCACCAAAAATGTGCTTCCAAGAGACAGTGAGTTCACGAAGATTAGGCATAAGGAAGTAACGATACTCCACGCGTTGATGAGCGGATATCATAATCTTTCATTTGCTTAGGTTGTGATGAATGATTTATGGTCGGTGTACGACACGAGGGAGAGAAAGATCATTCCTCATGGATGGCTTATTTCGGAGTTTCTGCGAGCCCAATCAGTATTATCTCCTACTTCTACACCGAAGGCAGTCTCGGGAACCGTCATAACAGCCGCAATGATACAAAGCATCGTACTACGGCGCTCGGATTAAGGGTTCAAGATTTTCGACATGGAAAGGATAGGTTCATAGGGAACAATATAGCATTGTGGGGACAGAGGCATTTCAGCACGCGCAAGAAACTCAAGCGGAGAGGATTGATGACATCTATACTGGAGTCAGAGCAACGACATTCCAAAATGCCTATTACAGTCAACTACAATGGACTTATACGGAAGCAGTGCAGGATCACATGAATTATAATGCGTGCCTTCCACACCAACGGCATGAAGACTATAATTGGCCAAATTTCGAGATGTTAAATATTTAGGAACGAACACCTCAATACCTTCCTGCATATGGTCGAATTCCCACTACACGAAAAAGGCAACGTGTGAGGCTCCCGGTGTACACCTACCCACCACCACCAATAGTACAAGAAGGCGACTGTCCTTTCAGTGAGTACTACAATATCATCTTCGGACAACCACCGCCTAAATAATCAGGTACCATCGTTCCAATGCATAAGTTTGTTCTTAATTATAGTATTTTTTTTTTGTTTTTGTGTGATTGAATAATGGTGTGGTTTCTTGTGTTCGGGTGAGCGATAAGAGATGACAATAAAACTTGATCAATTTCTTTGCAACTATCTTTGTTTATGAGCTTGCGACTTAAATATGATGATTATAGTTAAATCTGTGTTAAGTAAGTAGATTAGATAATTGAGTTTAAATATAACACAAAGAGTCATAAACACCCGTAACAAAGAAGTGAACTAATTTAGGAGTAGGATATAATGTGCAGTATTGAATGATAAATAACAAAGACTCCAATAGCCATTATTAATTCATGCAATAAGTGGGAGGAACTGAACATGAGCTAGCCTCAATTAAAATATGGCCTAGATGATTCAGGAAAGGCCAACTGGTCTAGGAGTCGCTGACCTAAATCCTGCTACACAGATCAGTTAGAAAGGCACGTTTTAACTTGAATGAAAAACACAAAATTTTTGCATGCAAATGAATGAATATAGAAAGAAATAAAAAAAAGTAGCAAGAAGAATGCACTAAGGAAAAAGATAGTCCAGTGACCCACGTGAATTCAACTCTGTAACCTTGAGCTAAAAGGATGGTAGTGGTGAGAAATGTTTGCACAAACGTCCTAGAGATGTCATGATGTATCTGAAAATAACGTGGTTTGTGTCTTTGAATACAAATGTGTTTATGAAGACTAGTGTTTGTTTAAATGGAATTTGTGGTGACCTCCACGCTTGATGACCCGATACATTTATAAGGTCTGATTTTCGTTGCTTGCTCGGGACGATCAATGATTAAGTTGGTGAAGTTTGATCGGGTTATAATTAACCGTGTGTTTAAAGTGAAAAAGAGATAGTTTAAAATGAAAACATGCCTCAGAATGTTTAAACTATTGATAAAAATCATTATGCAGGTAGACAATCATTTCAAGTACAAAGTCCGGTGAATTTTAGCTCAATTGGAGAGCCAGGCGCAGGGCTGGGCGCAGGCCTGCGCCCAAACCACGTGCTCAACAGATCATTTTTTCTACCAAAAGACGAAGAACGTACCCTGGACCACAGGGCGGGCGTAGACCCAAGCGCAGGGGGGGAGGCTTTCGCCCAACCCACTGAAATAAATTATGCGTTTATTTAGAGTTTTAAGGTCTGCCTATATATATTGGAGGTATCAGACAAAAAAAGAGACGCAATTTAAAAGATAAAACCCTTAGATTGATCACGTTTGAGCGGTTACGGCTATGAAGAAGTTACGAGACAAAGCATGACTCTACCCACAATGAATCAGAAACTCTTGATCACTACACACATGATGTCCGACTAGTTTTGCAATAATCACTCCTGGAGGAACCACGGACGCTAAGTGTTTATTTTTAAGAACGATTGATTTATGTTTACGTGTGTTGAATATTTATGCTTTAATTGTAAACACTATGATAGTTATTTATCTTGTTGCATTTCGTAAGATAGTTCGTTTATGGTTTATTATTCATGCCGAGTTATATGTTTAGTTAAGACGAGTTATCAAAGTAACACATGCTATACCCAATATCACCTAACGACATTAACAATGATTATAAAGGATTAAGTCTGTGTAATCTTAATATTGTTCATGAAAGTAAATCACGAAAGCTATGTATTGAATCCGGGAGTGGTTAGCTTCATTTAACGTATTTATTTAAACACATTCAATCAAGGTTTTCACTTACAATTATGCAAAGTAGTTAGTTATTGATTTTTATAAACGCAAGTAACATTTTTTTGAAAATATTCGCTTTTCAATCAACCAAATTTCACAACGCTAGTCGCTCGAATACGTGTAATTAACCTCTCACTCCCTGTGGAGACGATCACTACTTACTGTAACTTCTGAGGTATTTAGTTGTTATTTTTGGCAAGTTAACGACGCTCATTCGGTGACCTGGGCTGAGTTTGACAGCAGGCCACTATCGGGAGACTAATCATCTCATACACTTATTCCAGCCAGGTTGTACATCCACGATCGATATTTGAACAGAATTGAGACGTAAGTCTCGGAACTCATGCTTCCCAGCATGATGAAAACTTGTCATCCGTGCCCTCCGCACGAAGGAGCAAACATTTCTCGCATACACATTTGGTTTGCATGATATAATTGTAGAATATGTAATTTGTTAACTCACTAAGCTTATAGCTTACCGTTGATATTTAACTATTTTCAGGCAAAGGTAAAAGCGTAGTTGGGCATTCTACTTAGGCTATACATCCAGTCTACCTTAAAATCTTAGAAGCTATTGGGAAATATGATGATTATGTAGCTTTGGGGTTAGGTACTGGATATGTTGTTCTAATGAATACTTATGGTGTAGTAGACAAATCTTGTCCTTGTAGACTTATATATATATATATATATATATATATATATATATATATATATATATATATATATATATATATATATATATATATATATATATAATGCTTTAGTGATGATGTAAATACAACATATTTTATGCTTGGAACATTAACTATAATGTTAATATTGGTCTTGTATGTTGATCCTGGAATTTACATTATGTTTAGCAGGATGTTTCACAAATGATGCGATCAATAATTGCTGAACAGAACCAGATGATTCAAGATCAGTTTCGGACTCGAGATGAGGCCGAAGCTAAAAGAAAGGAGGATAAAAGAAAGAGTAAGAAGAACAATGATGTTGATAATAAGGGTCAAGATGACAACATTGGGTCATAAAGTAATCCCAGGGGTTGTAGGTTAAAGGATTCTAAAGGGAATGGTGTGGTGGAATTCGATGGACTGGGACATGTTGTGGCTGCATTAGAATGGATAACAACAACTGAAATGAGAATCCGAATAAGCGATTATGCTGAGAAGGACAAGGTCCGAGTTGCTACCGCCATGTTTACTTAAGATGCAGTCATGTGATGGAATTCCATGTTCGACGCCTAAACCTTGGAAAAAGTGTCTGTCATGACCTGGGCTGAGTTCACAAATATATTTACTTAGTAATGCTGCCTGGCTGATGAGCACCGTAGACTGGAAGCTAAGTTCATGACTTTGATGCATGGAACCGGAACAGTGTCACAATATGTTGTGGAGTTTACGAGGCTAAGTTTTTTACGCCTCATCAAGTTGACACTTAAGAAAGGAAGGTGACCAGATTTGAGGCTGGTCAAGACATGGAGATTACAAGGGTTATGAGAAATGTCTGATACCCCACATTTTTTGGCTGACTAGAAGCTTCCAGAAATGTTGAACAAATTCTGATACTATCTGGATACACGATTGGGTCTACTGCCAATATTGTTAATCATACTCAGCCGTCACCGCCGAAACGTCAACGTGAAGGGGGCTACTCTGGTTCTTTGCGATCATCTCAGTATTCATCCCAGCAATTATTCCATCAATCTTCTGCTTCTTCACATCGGGCTCGTGCATACTCAATTAACACAAAGCCGCAATACTGCAATAATTGTCGTCTTGCGCATTATGGTCGGTGCATAAATGGACGTGCCTGCTTTTTTGTGGAGAATTGGGACATTATCAAAATGAATGCCCATGGAAATCTGATGCCTTCCATAAGTGTGGTAAGTGGGGGCATTACAGTCGGAACTGCAAGAAAGAAACATCATCTGCTCCATCAGTAACTCAATCATCTTGGGGATCTAGTGGTGGTTCAGTTAACCGTAGGAACCAGCCACCAAGGGCACCAGCTCATGCATTTCAAATCACTACGAAAGAAGCTAAGGAGAACCCCGAGGTGGTCACGGGTATGTTTATTGTTAACACTATGCCTGCACGAGTTTTTTTATTTCGGTGCCAAACGATCTTTTGTGTCTACTACTTTTGCTCGAGAACTGCGTATGCCTATGTCTAAGTTTTCTGCTATATTAGACATTGAAACCGCTAGTAACACTTTAGTTAAAGTAGACCAAGTGTATCGTAACTATACTCTAATAATTGAAGATGTAGTCTTCAATCTTAACTTAAATCCGATTGAGTTCGGAGAATTTGATGTGATAATTAGGATGGATTGGTTGATTGTGAACGAAGTCCAGATTGTTTGTAAGAAGAGAACGATAAAGATAACTACTCCGGAGGGAAAAGAGATATGTATATACGGAGAAAGGAGAAGAAGGTATATGTGTCTGGTGACTGTTACTAACGCCCGAAAGCTAGTTGCTAAGGGATGTGAGTCATATTTAGCTGATGCAATTAATGCATAAGCTGAGAAGAAAACTATGGTCGATGTGCCTGTTGTGTCTGAATTCCATGATGTGGTTCCGGAAGACTTGTCTGGTCTGCCACCTGAAAGACAAGTGGAATTTCGAATTAATTTGTGTTAGTACATCCTATGTGACGATAGCAGTCTATGTTTAGATAGCATTTTGTGTAAGTCAACTTACTTGATATTGAATATTAACAAGTGTTTGATATATGTTTGATTATGTGAGTTTGATATTGATTGTTCGTATGTTTCAACTTGGTGTAATGTATTACAAGAAGTTCAAACATAAAGTTCAAAGATGAATTCAAACTTAAGATAAAACATAAGTTCAAACATAAGTTTGAAAGGTGAACTTCGAATTTAGGCTAAATTCGAATTTGTCATTGAGGACAAATTCGAATAGGCCTTGGGCCAGATTCGAATTTGTCCTTGACAAACTCGAATCTGTCAGTATAATTAAGGGTTAATTCGATTAATTATGTGACTTTTACAGAATTGGTCGAACGATTAGCAGAAGGCGATCTCGAACTTGATTGCAATCAATGAGTTTCGTGAGGAGAGAAACGTTGTGTCGGGGCGTTCTAAGTTGTTCGTCTATCACTGTGGTAGTCTCCGTGTTTCGGTGTGCGTGATATATCCATCAAGCCGCTAACGAGGATTCCGCACTCGTTGGCAGGTGTCGCGTCAAGATAGATCCGTAGTGTGCAGACCTTACAATTTGATACCCAGAGCTGCACTGATAGCTCGCTCTCCTTACCGTCTTGCTCCATCTGAAATGTAAGAGAAGATGAAACAACTCCAGGAGTTGCTGGATAAGGGCTTCATTCGACCAAGTTCTTCACCATGAGGAGCACCGGTATTATTTTTAAAGAAGAAGGATGACACACTGACAATGTGCATCGATTATCAGGAATTAAATAAAGTGACTATAAAGAACAAGTGCCTGTTACCATGAATCGATGATCTGTTTGATCAATTACATGGGCTAGTTACTTTTCAAAAAACGGTCTGCGATCAGTATATCATCAATTGAAGGTCTGGAGGAGGATGTACCGAAAACAACTTTTAAAACCCGCTACCGGCACTACGAGTTCCTAGTTATGCCATTTGGACTTACGAATGCCCCTGCTGCATTTATGGATCTTATGAACCGAGTTTGTAGACCGATGTTGGACGAATCAATAATTGTATTTATAGACGGCATTCTGGTAATTCTAATTCTATAGCTGAACATACTAGCCATTTGAGAGAATTATTGGAGCTGTTGAGAAAAGAAAGGTTGTATGCCAAATTCTCAAATTATGAGTTTTGGTTGCAACAGGTCCAATTCTTTGGGCATGTAATTTCAGGTGCTGGGATTTCGATGGATCCAACCAAGGTAGAAGCCATAAAGAATAGGGAGACGCCTCGTAATGCCACAGAAATCAGAAGTTTCTTGGGCTTGGCAGGTTATTATCGGAGGTTCATAAAAGATTTCTTAAAGATTGTGGTTCCTTTGACTTCATTGACTAAGAAAAATGCATCGTTTGTATGGGAGACCGAGCAATAAGAAACCTTTAATATCTTGAAACAGAATCTGAGTGAGGCACCGATACTTGCCCTACCGGAGGGTAATGAAGATTTTGTGGTCTATACGGATGCATCTTGATTGGGGTTAGGTGTTGTGCTAATGCAACGTGGGAAGGTTATTACTTATCCCTAAAGATAATTAAAGCAACACGAGAAAGATTACTCAACTTATGATCTGGAGTTGACAACTGTGACATTTGCCTTCAAATTGTGGACGCATTATTTATATGGAACTAAGTGTCAACTGTATACCGATCATAAGAGCCTAAAGTACATTTTCAGTCAGAAAGAGCTCAAGGTGAGGCAAAGATGATCAATGGAACTTATAAAGGATTATGATTGTGAAATCCTTTATCATTCGGGTAAAGCAATTGTAGTAGCCGATGCTTTAAGTCGGAAAAATTATTCAAAGGATTGTTGTTATGTCATGACTTCAACAATGTTAACCTCT
The DNA here is from genome assembly GCA_020465985.1 of Centrapalus pauciflorus. Lineage (NCBI taxonomy): Eukaryota > Viridiplantae > Streptophyta > Magnoliopsida > Asterales > Asteraceae > Centrapalus > Centrapalus pauciflorus. The sequence goes on along the minus strand of JAANYP010008911.1, from coordinate 82,165 downwards.
ACGATCATTGACGACATTAGAGCTGTATAACGGGAAGCTCTGAGGGAAGAAAATGTTGAGGCTGAGGATATTAGGGTATAGAAGAAGTTTATGGAATGAAATGAGACTTGCTTGAAAGATGTTAATGGGAGGATCATGGAGTCAAAGTTTGGGGGCATGAGGAAGGTTATTGTAGAAGAAGCACATCAGTCAAAGTTTTCTGTACATCCCGGGAGCACAAAATTGTACAATGATTTAATAGCTGACTTCTGGTGGCCAGGTTTAAAGAAGGATATTGGGAAATTTGTAGAACGGTGCCGAAATTGCAGATTAGTTAAAGCCGAGAACCAACCACCATATAGAATTCTGCAATCAATTCTCATTCCCGAATGGAAGTGGGAACATATTACAATGAATTTTGTGACTAAGCTGCCAAAGACAAGGCGTCAGCATGATGATGTTTGGGTTATTGTTGATAGATTGACTAAGTCTGCACAATTTATACCGATACAAGAAAATTATTTATTGGAAAGACTGACACAGATCTATATGAGTGAGATAATTACTCAACATGGAGTACCTACGTCCATAGTATTGAATAGGGTTAGTCATTTGTCGGCATAAGAAGAAGGGTTAGGGACAGAAATCGCAATGAGCATGGCCTACCAACCACAAACGGATGGTCAAAGTGAAATTCCTATTCTTACATTGGAAGACATTGATATTCTCATTCAATCAATCACAATTAATCAACAATAGATTAAGAACAAGAATAACACTAACTGAATGCTTTGATTGATCAAGATCTGGAATTACAATACAAAAAGAACGAATACACAAATTCCTATGCTTAACCTAGCTGTACAAAAGTGAAATTCCATGCAAAAACAGAATGTATGAATTGTACATTTACAATACATCAATTTCCTATTTATATACAAAGTCAAAACTATCAAATAATAACAAATAGACCCTTAGACTTATTATATTCATCAACAAAATTAATTTTCCAACACATTCCCCTGTGATGAAAGATAATCAGTCTTCAGTCTTTCAGTCCAAGCTTCATCTCGAATCTTCGAATACTCTTTCTGTTCATTAGCCTCCAATCAATCTTCGAGATAAACTCCACCATCATCTTTCTGTCATTCACACTTAGAGCACCCTTCTTTGTTTTTCTCTTCTTATCAGCATCAAGTTTTCTTTTTAATCCAGTCAATACCTTCTACAACGTACCATCACAATACTTTTTCAGCTCAACACTCCGCATGACTCTCTTTCTTTGCTCTTTATCTTTGTAAACAACTGCTGGATGTTTGATCATTATCACTTGATACTCTTTCAATTCATCCAAATGTCTGATAAAACGATTTGGTGCTGTGATATTCATTTTCCTCATACCTCTCTCAACTCAAATCTGAAGATCTTGCACAGACATAAGAACGAGTTTGGTGTGCATAAAGTCAAATAAAGTCTTTAGTGGAAATCTATAGTTTTCATCTCTCTTGTTCTGGCATAGCTCCTCAAACAGATCTTCAATGTCTACCAAATTCATATTAAACATATCAGCTTCGGTGAAAACATAAATATTTCCATCAGTCCTAGTCTTTGTAAACGTAGGATAAAATACTTTTACAAACCGATCTTTTCTATCTTCACCAGATCAACTATTATGTATTCACTTCTAACTTTTTCAATCTGTTGAGCTTTGTTTTGTAGAAAACTAGCATAGTTCACTAAATTTGGCATGTTTGGCTATAAACTCTGAATAGTTTCAAGAGAGTACACGGTGCTTCTTGCAAAAGATCTTCTTTTTCCAAATGATTTTTAAGGAATGGAAGCTTATTTCTTCTTCTTATGTACTCAACATTTTCTTTTGCAGATAAATCCAACACTTTAATCTTTTTGTTACTAACTTCATCCTCATTTAGCAGAATCAACATGTCATTTATCACCTTTTGAACTACCTCCTGGACTGTAACCCTTAAATGATGTTTTCGTTGAGATTCATCAGCTAAAATGTTACTATTGAAAAACTTGTCCACAACCTCAACTTCGTTCAGCTCTTTCATTACTGGAGGCACCACATTCTCAACTGGAAACGGATCAAATTCCTCTTTGATTGTAACCGTCACCGCAGACTTTTCAACCGTTAGCGTTGGTACATCATCTTTCAAAATCTCCTCAACTAACTATTCCTCTTCCTCATCCTCTATCCTTTCAGCTCTTAAATACATAATAGTCAGATCAAACATATCATCATCATCATCAGATATCTCAATTTCTTTTTCAGTCCCCTCAATCATTAACACTTGACCTTCTCATGGTCAGAATCATCATATTCTTCAAAATTGTATATACCTGATTGGAAACTTAAAGGAACTGGAACATCTTCATATAGATCAATCCAAGCTCGCTTTGAGCATCAACAGGTTTGTCTTTTGAACTCCCGACATATCTAACATCTTCCCCTCCTGTCTTTTTTTCAGTATATACGACCATTGGTAACACAGCTTCAGTCTCTGCAAGCTTCCTCCACTTCTCCCCCTCATGAGGAGCATCATCGGACTCTTCATCATGGTCATCATTCTTTTTTTTAGGAGCTGAAGCTTGAGCTTTACAAGCCTGCTCTAACGAAGATAATCTCTCAGATAATGACCCTAAAGCGCTAACAATAGCATTCTCGAATGCAATCATCCTCTCCCGCATCTCATCAAATTGTTCGAAACAAAAATCTCTCAACTCATCAATGGATTGTTATGGATCTTTTTCTTTAACACCCTCCGCAACTGCCTTTCCTTCCAAAATTTTCTGAATATTGGACATTTGAGCCATCATTTCTAAATACTGATTTGTCATCTGAGCTGTGACTCCACTAATAGCTTCATTGAGTTTTTCTTCAGTAACAAAGGGTGACATTCTAAGTACTGCGTCCCTTAGACTTCCGGTTGACACAACAGTAGAACTCATAAAAAGAACTTCTGTGTGGCTTGTGCTCAGAGATGGAAAAGTCGTTACTCTGATAGGACTTCCAACCATTTCAAGTGAAGGAGCAACAGATGCTTCCAACACTGTGGTTGTTCCGATAGAGACACGAAGTCCTTCAGCACTTACTCCAAAAAATGGAGTCGACTCAAGTGTCCTAAAGTGTATAGGAGCTATGACTTGTGCATGAGAAACTGTACACGCGGGCGGCTGTGTATTTTATTCAATATCCATGGTATCCGAAGGATTCCAAGATAGATCATGTGTAAATTCCCGGTGCAGAATTGAAATACCTTCTTATTGAGAAGAAGGTGAGTAGCTGGTTGGTTGTGCAGACTCCAGTGGGGTACTGGCTATTTCAATACTAATTCCTATATGAGAGCTAACAGCAGATGTGGTTTCATCCCGGCTGTCTAGGTTTGGGATCTCCCTCACACTCAGTCTCGCAATTTCAACAATATCTATTTCTGGTAAACTTTCAGGTTGAGATATTTCAATCATACCAGCACCTCCCAAATTATCATCATTATCCTCATCCTCATCATCATCTGCTCCCTCATTTCATCCTTCAGCTATATTTGATAAAGTACGTTCTGAATCAGAATTACCCTCACCTCCCCTCACTTCCTCCATAGCTCCCTTAGGCTCAGTTTGGCTTCCCTGAACATCAGCCCCTTACTGATGTTCCTGCTCACTTGAAACTCCTTGGGCAAGAAAATCCGGTTCTTGGGTTTCTATTGGATCATGATCTATTCTATAAATTCTAACACTCTCAACCTCTGGTTCAGCATATTTCAACAAAGATTCTGGAATTGGCATAACATTGGCATTTTGAGCATCTTGAACACTGTGGAGACTCATCATCACGTAGTCTGGGCATTTTTGAGCATTGGATCTCTTCGGAATTTTCTCATTTGCCCTTGAAATACCTCTGATCAGTATTTGTATAAATCGTTGAAGAGGTACAAATTTATAGTCTCTATTTGTAGTCTTATCCAATACAACTTCCTTCAGATCTTTCCAGATGCATTGTGCATAATTGTAATGCTTATTGAAAGCAATTCCATGAAAGAGTCTCAAACAATGGATGCTTCTTCTGTCGATGCCCATATGCTTTGAGGTCATACACATGTTGATGATGTCGAACAGGGTATACCATTCTCCATTTAAACCGTTTCGATGAAACATTGAACTTTTTGGCGAAGATTTGGAGTGGCCCAGGCAGATAAGATCATGGGATAATTAATCATCAGAAAAAAATCTTCAAAATCTGCCAGCTCGGGAAAATTGACTATGTCAATACGTTGTGGTAGGAACATATTATGGCGTAGTCTGTCTAAGGTGATTTTGCAGTTAAATTGATCGATTGTGACTTTGAAATGATGATCTCCGTCAGCAGGCACAAAATTTATGGTGTGCCATAATTGATTTAGGTATACTAGAGGAATAGAAGGTTTGTATTTCAACGGATATCCTAGAGGATGACCTTTGAGGATTTCAACAATTACGGGATGGCTCACTTTAATGTCATTTGGATCAAATCTATGATTATTATCAAGCAAGGATAAACAGTATTTGGGTTTGACCAGATGTGTTTCAGGGATTTGTGATGAAGGTGATGGTCTAGTGACGGAAGCAAATTTAACTGGTTTAGAGACCAGTGTATGGTTACATGATGAAGGGGAATCTGAGGAACTCGTATTTTGGGTGGGGGCTGGAGATGCCACTTGATACCTGTAAAAATAGCAAATATGTTTGAAATGTCAGGTAAACAAATGTAATCCTATAAATAGAAAAATAAAACATTTAACAAGAAATTAGAAAAATATGTGCTTTATTGTAACAACCTATATTTTATCTATGTCTTTTATTTTGACTTGATCCAAATAAATGTAAATTTAGTTACATTAATAATGTAACTAAATTTACATTTATTTGGATCAAGTCAAAATAAAAGACATAGATAAAATATAGGTTGTTACAGAATGGGCTCCACCACGCACAAACTTCGTCCCCGAAGTTAGCTGGATTCGAACAGACTGGGATAAGTTGCTTTCATTACATCTCTGGATTCCCAAGACTGATGCGAACCTTTGTGGTGTTTCCACTGGACGAGCACCATCTGTATCTCTTTATTCCTTAGCTTCTTGATCTTCGAGTCCAGAATACGTTCTGGCTCTTCAATTACTCGAAGCTTTTCATCAATTTGCAGGTTAACATGTGGTATCTGCACTTCTCTTTCGTCAGCTAGGCTTTTTCTCAAATGACTAACATGGAATACAGGGTGTATTCCAGCTAAGTCCGCTGGTAGTTCAAGTCGATAAGATTGATTAATATTAAATTGCATGTTGATTAAAGTAAATTTTAAGTGAATTTTATGAAAAATCCGAATGAAATAAATGAAGAACAAGACAAGAACATTATGAACATTCTGGGTAAAATATAAACACAAGGATCCGAATTCGGTTGGATCCGAATTCGGATGGTGTTCTATTTTGGACCATTCCTGAATTCGGATATGTCAAATTCGGATGGTGTCATAATTTCGGATCATGCTTAAGTCTTAATTCGGATATGATGCTAATTCGGGTCTATGTTCATTTCGGATGGCTCATGATCCGAACTCGGATCATTGCCTAATTCGGATGCCCAATTCGGTCTTATACGAATCCGGATCCTTAATCCGGATGACCCGAATCCGGGTGGATCCGAAATAGGGGGATCCGAAACCCGATTCAATATTTTGATATTTTTGCAAATAATTAACAGAATTATCAGTTATCAGAATCAGATAGAATTACAGATCTTAATGATTAAGAAATGATGAAATTAACATGATATTATCATGAATGATTTTGAACAGGTTCAGTATATTATCTGAACAAAGACTAAAAGACTTAAAAGCGGGTCAGAGATTTGATTTGACAAAGAAAAAGAATTGACAAGATTACAAATTGACAAAATCCTGAGATAACTCAGGTGGCAGATTCATATATCTGTTTGACCAAGACCCAACACTGTGAGTTATAGATATTCGAATTGAACATGCAAAGATCCGTTTGAGATATATTGATGCTGATACATTATTTGACATTCATTTTTCAGCTGGATTGAGACCTGTGCACACCATGGATGGGTGTTGCCCAGTGAATCATGATAGCTATTTGCTTATCATTTCATATTGCATTTATTAGCACTTCAGACTTTGCTTTATGATTCGTTGCTATCATGACTCCTAAGACTTATGCTTATTACATTGATCAGACTTGATAAGATTTATTCAGCTTGACTAGCCCTTATGGTCTATTGTTCTAGACCCGGCTATTCCACCAGTTCTCACGAACTTGGTAATGACCTCCGATGTTCGGCCATGTTGACCTTCTGGTAGCTAGCCCAGTATGTGGCTGATCCCCACGATATAAGCGTGAGTGTGGTTTGAACATCATCCGATCTTAAGATACTATATCTCAATCATGATGAGGGCTGTAGCGGCAGCCAAGACATATCACGCTTAGATTTATGACTCCGCTTGACACGCATGTTAATATTGAAAATCTATAAACTCACTAAGCTTTGCTTACAAATGTTGCTTTAAAATTTTACAGGAAAAGCCAAAGGGAAATCATCTGCTGAACCTAGCTCTTAAGTCAATTAAAGATCAAGACAGAAGTATCCTAGACCACTTCTCAACAAATTTTCTGGTACTGATTGGAAGACAGCTAATGTGGTGGTTCTGGGTAGACTTGTTGTGATAATTGATGTTATGAATAGATTAGATGTTACCCTTTTATAACTTTAATTTGAAATATGTAATCTGTATCCTAATATGTAATGTACATGTAATTTTATTTTTCCGCAATTTAATTACCCTATCTTAGTATGGTTGATATCGTATTGCATATTATGGGACCTAGACTGGTGAGAACTGCCCCGTAAGGGGTGGTCTTCACAGGATGGTATCAGAGCCCATAGTTCGAGTGAATCAAGTATTACGTGAGTATACTTGATCTCAAACTGAAGCAATACATATGTATCAATCATTTAGGTGGTTTGAACTGAGATAGGATGTACAGACTGTTAGGATGGGAAAAGGGTACATAGATCTAAGCCTATAAACTGATAGTTAATTGATTTTAATTTTCAGTAGAAGATGTCAGGATCAGGATCAGGTGATATTCCCAACAATATGACCCAACAACAAATGTTTGAAATGATGCAACAATTTTTAGCACAACACTCAGAACAACAAAACAAAATGATGCAAGAACAGTTTCGTGCCAGAGATGAGGCCGAAGCTAAAAGACGAGAAGATAAGAAAAATAAAAGAAAAGAAAAGCAAGTCCAGACCAATGAATCTGATTCTGATAATTCAAATCCCGAAACCCAAATCGAGCAGCCTAAAGGCTGTAAGTTTAAGGATTTTAAAGCTAGTGGTGCGTTGAATTTTGAAGGAACAGTTGATCCAATTCAGGCGATGGATTGGATCAGTCATACAGAAGAAATATTTAGAATCTCTGATTGTTTAGATTCTAAGAAAGTAAGCTACGCGTCTGCACTATTTGTGGGAGCTGCACGTGCCTGGTGGAAAACCCAGCGAAGTATCTACGGTGAAGAGGTGATTCAGACTTTAGAATGGGAGCAGTTTCTTGAAATGTTCAATGCGAAATACTGCCCGGTCGACCAGAAAGATAAGATGGAAGTCCAATTGATGCAGCTGACTCAGGGAACAAAGACAGTCGACGAATACGAACACGAGTTTTCGCGATTATGCGGTTATTCTTCATACCAAGTTGCTACCGAAGAAAGAAAGATGAATAGATTCCGGGTAGGACTCAATCCTAGATACAGACATCCCATGAGTGCGATCAAATATAAGAGCTATCTGGAAATGGTAGAAGCAGCGAGACAGATTGAGCGAGGGTACTTAGAGTACGGCGATCAGCTTTATGCTCCATCTACTAATCCGATGAACCCGTCTCCTCCAAAGAAACAGCGGTTTGGCAGATTTTTCAAGCCAAATAAGTCGCAATCTCAGCAAACCCATCAGTATAGTTCACAGCCGAAAGCGCAAGCCTACTCACTGACAAACGAGCCACGATTCTGTAAGCGATGCAGAAAGTCACACATGGGGTTGTGCAATCCAGAAGATGTCACTTGCTTCGCGTGCAACATGATCGGTCACAGCAGTGATGAATGTCCGCAGCAGGGACGAGGATGTGCGAAGTGTGGAAAAAGAGGACACTTTATGTACCAGTGTCGTAGCGGATCGCGTTATCAGTCTCAATCATCAGCAGGAGGTTCTACAGGGAAAAGTTCTGCTGCAACGCCGACTGCACGGACTCGAGCTTTCCAAATCACTGCCGAGGAAGCCAAAGAAACGCCTGATGTGGTTACGGGTATGTTTTTACTTAATTCGATTCCGGCACGTATACTATTTGATTCTGGCGCAAGTCGTTCTTTCATATCGACTTCTTTTGCATCGAGACTATCTAAGTTCCCATCAAAGCTTCCAGTTATATTAGACATTGAGACAGCCAGTAACAATTTCGTTATGGCTGATTCCGTTTACCGAAACTGCACTCTACTTGTAAATAACATCGTATTTAATCTCGATCTCATCCCGATTCCATTAAAAGAGTTCGACGTTATTATCGGCATGGATTGGCTAACGAAAAATGAAGCTACTATTGTCTGCAACCGCCGAATCATCCGAATCAAGACTACAGACGGCCGAGTGATAGAGATTAAAGGCGAAAAGCGAAAAGGTGATCACTGCTTCATTTCCATTGAAAAAGCACATAAGTATCTATCTAAAGGTCGCGAATCTTATTTGTGTTATGCTTTATCCGAAACCAACCCTGAAAAGAAATCTCTGTCTGATATCCCGATAGTCTGCGAGTTCCCGGACGTCTTTCCTGACGACATTTCTGGAGTGCCACCGGAACGTCAAGTCGAGTTTAGTATTGACTTGGTTCCTGGTGCGGCTCCTATTGCGAAAGCTCCATACAGACTTGCACCTGCAGAAATGCAGGAAATGTCAAAGCAACTGCAAGAACTGTTAGAAAAGGAGTTTATCCGACCGAGTTCTTCTCCGTGGGGTGCGCCAGTTCTGTTTGTTAAAAAGAAGGACGGAACTTTTCGTATGTGCATCGACTACCGCGAGTTGAACAAGGTTACAATAAAGAATAAGTATCCTCTGCCCAGAATCGATGATCTGTTTGATCAGTTACAAGGAGCCAGTTACTTTTCGAAGATAGATCTCCGATCTGGGTATCATCAGTTAAAAGTCAGAGAAGAAGATGTTCCAAAGACAGCTTTCCGTACAAGATACGGCCATTACGAATTTCTCGTGATGCCGTTCGGTTTGACAAATGCACCAGCGGCGTTCATGGATCTCATGAACCGTGTGTGCAGACCAATGTTGGATAAATCAGTTGTCGTGTTCATAGACGATATTCTGATTTACTCCAAAACGGAGGCTGATCATTCCGTTCATCTGCAACAATTGCTAGAGTTACTGAGAAAAGAAAGACTCTACGCAAAGTTTTCTAAGTGCGAATTCTGGCTCAGACAGGTATAATCTCTATTATATATGTCTTGAGCTGTTTCCTTAACTATTCTATGAATCACATCAGAACTTGAATTTCTATCTTGATTCTTATAGATCCAGTTCCTTGGCCATGTTGTTTCTGGTGAAGGGATTTCCGTTGATCCTTCAAAAGTCGAGGCTGTTCAGAAGTGGCAAACACCTCGCAATGCCTCCGAGATAAGAAGTTTCCTTGGATTGGCCGGTTATTATCGGCGATTCATAAAGGATTTCTCGAAGATTGCTGTGCCGCTTACAATGCAAACACGGAAGAATACTCCTTTCGTTTGGACCGATAAACAGCAAGAGGCATTCGATATTCTGAAACAAAAGTTGATTCAAGCGCCGATCCTAGCCTTGCCAGAAGGTAACGACGATTTCGTTGTTTACAGCGACGCTTCTGGTACTGGCTTAGGATGTGTTCTTATGCAAAGGGGAAAAGTAATTGCCTACGCTTCAAGGCAATTAAAGGATTACGAGAAAAGTGCACCAACTCATGATCTTGAGTTGGCTGCCGTCACCTTTGCTCTAAAAATCTGGCGGCATTATCTTTATGGGACTCGGTGTCAGCTCTACACCGATCATAAGAGTCTCAAATACCTTTTTACTCAGAAAGATCTGAACATGAAACAGCGTCGATCCTTGGAGCTTATCAAGGATTATGACTGCGAGATCTTATATCATCCCGGCAAAGCAAATGTTGTCGCGGATGCGTTGAGTAGAAAAGTGTATCCTGAAAAGTGCTGTTATGCCCTAACTCCAGTTATATTCTCTTCTGATCTTATTGAAGACATCAGAGTTGCTCAAGCCGAAGCAATGAGAGAAGAGAATATTGATTCCGAAAATCTTAAAGGGCAGCTACAATTACTATCTCTGAACCATTTGGGACTTTACTGTCTCCAGGGAAACCGAATCTGGGTTCCTAAATATGGTTCTATTCGTAGCACTCTTCTGTCCGAAGCTCATCAGTCCAAGTTATCTATTCATCCTGGCAGCTCAAAGATGTACTTTGATCTGAAAGCTGACTATTGGTGGCCAGGAATGAAGAAAGACATTGGAAAATGTGTTGGAAGCTGCAGAGTATGTCAGATGGTTAAGGCAGAACATCAGAAGCCCTTCGGGGATATGCAACCACTACCAGTTCCTGAATGGAAGTGGGAGCATATAACAATGGATTTCATCACAAAGCTGCCGAAAACCAAAAGACAACACGACTCCATTTGGGTAGTCGTTGACCGATTAACGAAATCAGCACATTTCATTCCGATGAAAGAAACATATTCTCTCGATAGATTGGCGCAGCTGTATATCTCTGAAATAATTTCTCGTCACGGTGTGCCAAAGTCTATTGTATCTGATCGTGATAGTCGCTTCACATCCAGATTCTGGCAAGCATTACAAGACGGGATGGGTACTCGGATTTCTATGAGTACTGCTTATCATCCAAATGCAGATGGCCAGAGTGAGCGTACTATTCTAACTCTTGAAGATATGCTTCGTGCCTGCATTCTTGAATTAGGTGGTAACTGGGATGACCATTTGCCGTTGGTCGAATTTTCCTATAATAACAGTTATCATTCTACGATCAAGATGGCCCCTTTTGAAGCTCTATATGGAAGAAAGTGCAGAACTCCTACCTGTTGGCGCGAAACCGGCGAATCGCCAATAGCAGGACCTGCCCTTCTACAGTTGACTCACGAGAAAATTCAACTGGTTAGAAGAAATATTCTGGAAGCTCAAAGCCGGCAGAAGTCGTATTATGATAATCGGCACAAATCTATCAATTTTGCGGTTAACGATTGGGTGATGTTAAAAGTATCCCCAATGAAGAATGTGGTTCGGTTCATTAAAAGAAACAAGTTAGCTCCAAGATTTATCGGTCCGTTCAAGATTGTGGAAAAGATTGGAAATCAATCTTATCGACTTGAACTATCAGCGGACTTAGCTGGAATACACCCTGTATTCCATGTTAGTCATTTGAGAAAAAGCCTAGCTGACGAAAGAGAAGTGCAGATACCACATGTTAACCTGCAAATTGATGAAAAGCTTCGAGTAATTGAAGAGCCAGAACGTATTCTGGACTCGAAGATCAAGAAGCTAAGGAATAAAGAGATACAGATGGTGCTCGTCCAGTGGAAACACCACAAAGGTTCGCATCAGTCTTGGGAATCCAGAGATGTAATGAAAGCAACTTATCCCAGTCTGTTCGAATCCAGCTAACTTCGGGGACGAAGTTTGTGCGTGGTGGAGCCCATTCTGTAACAACCTATATTTTATCTATGTCTTTTATTTTGACTTGATCCAAATAAATGTAAATTTAGTTACATTATTAATGTAATGCTTGAATGTTAAGATAATAATATAATTTTTATTATATTATTGTTATTAAAATAAAATAAAAATATGAAAAGGATTAAGTAAATGTAATTTTAAATTATATTTATAATAATATTAAAGATGATCAAATTATAAAAGATATGTAAAATACAAAAGTTTAACGGGTTAAATAGCAAATACGATCAAAATGTATACAAAAGCCGAATTAATGATCATAAAGATCATTAACTTAAAATCTCACACTCTCTCTCTAATCTCTCTCTAACTCTCGGATATCTCAAAGAAATCAACAAGAAATTCACAAATTTTGCAATAGATTCGGAATTGAAGTCAAGAAGGAGCTACAACAACAATTAATCAACAAGGAACTACAAGATTTGAGGTAATTCTTGACTTAAATTTCAAGAATTTAGGAGTTGGTTCGGTTTTGATGAAGAACCGAAACCAAGGGATTAAAATGTGAGGATTTGATGTTGCATGTTAGAAATATTGGTAGATTATGATGAATTAATGATAATAAAAGTAACAGAAACAAAATTTGTGGAATAGATCATCCAAAATAATGAAGAAATCGGATATTTTGGTAAAAATATTGTTCTTGACAAAATTTCATATTTTTGGATGATCTTGATCACATTAGTGTGTTTATGATAGGGAAAAATGCATAAAAACAACCCAAGTATGATAATATATCAAAATATTAAATTGCATGTTGATTAAAGTAAATTTTAAGTGAATTTTATGAAAAATCCGAATGAAATAAATGAAGAACAAGACAAGAACATTATGAACATTCTGGGTAAAATATAAACACAAGGATCCGAATTCGGTTGGATCCGAATTCGGATGGTGTTCTATTTTGGACCATTCCTGAATTCGGATATGTCAAATTCGGATGGTGTCATAATTTCGGATCATGCTTAAGTCTTAATTCGGATATGATGCTAATTCGGGTCTATGTTCATTTCGGATGGCTCATGATCCGAACTCGGATCATTGCCTAATTCGGATGCCCAATTCGGTCTTATCCGAATCCGGATCCTTAATCCGGATGACCCGAATCCGGGTGGATCCGAAATAGGGGGATCCGAAACCCGATTCAATATTTTGATATTTTTGCAAATAATTAACAGAATTATCAGTTATCAGAATCAGATAGAATTACAGATCTTAATGATTAAGAAATGATGAAATTAACATGATATTATCATGAATGATTTTGAACAGGTTCAGTATATTATCTGAACAAAGACTAAAAGACTTAAAAGCGGGTCAGAGATTTGATTTGACAAAGAAAAAGAATTGACAAGATTACAAATTGACAAAATCCTGAGATAACTCAGGTGGCAGATTCATATATCTGTTTGACCAAGACCCAACACTGTGAGTTATAGATATTCGAATTGAACATGCAAAGATCCGTTTGAGATATATTGATGCTGATACATTATTTGACATTCATTTTTCAGCTGGATTGAGACCTGTGTACACCATGGATGGGTGTTGCCCAGTGAATCATGATAGCTATTTGCTTATCATTTCATATTGCATTTATTAGCACTTCAGACTTTGCTTTATGATTCGTTGCTATCATGACTCCTAAGACTTATGCTTATTACATTGATCAGACTTGATAAGATTTATTCAGCTTGACTAGCCCTTATGGTCTATTGTTCTAGACCCGGCTATTCCACCAGTTCTCACGAACTTGGTAATGACCTCCGATGTTCGGCCATGTTGACCTACTGGTAGCTAGCCCAGTATGTGGCTGATCCCCACGATATAAGCGTGAGTGTGGTTTGAACATCATCCGATCTTAAGATACTATATCTCAATCATGATGAGGGCTGTAGCGGCAGCCAAGACATATCACGCTTAGATTTATGACTCCGCTTGACACGCATGTTAATATTGAAAATCTATAAACTCACTAAGCTTTGCTTACAAATGTTGCTTTAAAATTTTACAGGAAAAGCCAAAGGGAAATCATCTGCTGAACCTAGCTCTTAAGTCAATTAAAGATCAAGACAGAAGTATCCTAGACCACTTCTCAACAAATTTTCTGGTACTGATTGGAAGACAGCTAATGTGGTGGTTCTGGGTAGACTTGTTGTGATAATTGATGTTATGAATAGATTAGATGTTACCCTTTTATAACTTTAATTTGAAATATGTAATCTGTATCCTAATATGTAATGTACATGTAATTTTATTTTTCCGCAATTTAATTACCCTATCTTAGTATGGTTGATATCGTATTGCATATTATGGGACCTAGACTGGTGAGAACTGCCCCGTAAGGGGTGGTCTTCACATTTATTGTTTAAAGTATCGGGTTTCCAGACAATAATAATAAAATATTATTATTAGGACTCAAAAGTCAATCGTAAAGTGACCAATGTTAATAAAACACATATTTTAAAATTTTCTCAAAAATGTGAAATTTCTCTGAAAAATTAAAAATTCCTAACACTTAGGAAAATTTTGAAAATTTTGGCTCCAACTCGAATCAGTCATGAACTTTCTCGGGTAACATGGCAACCAACTCGAATGACCCTTAACCAAACTCGGTTGACAAACTGATAAACTCGAATAGAACATAAGACAACTCGAATGAAGTTTTAATAAATTCGAAAAACCTTGAACTTTTCTCGAATGCCCTTTTGATCAACTCGTACAACATTGAAGTTTTCTCGAATAACATGTTCTCTGAGTTGAAAGAACATTGAAAAATACCGTCCTTTTGAAAAACAACTCGCATGAAAGAAGGGTTTTCTCGAACAAGTCATTGACCCAACTCGATTAAAGAAAAAATTTTCTCGAATGACTTATGAATCGAGTTGAAGTACTTGAAAACATTCTAAGTCCTTTTCTAACAAACTCGTATGAAAAAGGACTATTCTGGAACACCACAATGCTCAACTCGAATGAAACAATAGTATTCTCGGTCAATGTTTCAACCGAGTTTGATGACTTTAGAATTTTCTAAGTCCCAATTCTATCAAACTCGATTAAAACCCAATGTTTTCTCGAAAGGTTTGTTGTCCAACTCGATCTAAACTAGATTTTTCTCGAATCAACCTTTGATCGAGTTTGAACTTAAAAACTTTTCTAAGTCCCATACACCACTGAAATTTCAAAAAATTATTTCAGTGACATTTTGGCCTAACCATTTACATGTTCCTACTCGAAAAATTATTTTGAACAACTATCCTTTACGGATGTTGTTCCAAAAACAACATTTGAACCATTTAAAATCTGAATTTCAGAGAGTTCAAAAAACTCAAAAACTTTGATTCAAAATCAAATTAAATGTTGTATGCTTAAATGTAATGCTTGAAATTTGATATTCAAGCTTATATGACCAATATAATCACAACCATACATTCATTTTCCGATACAAAACAGAAAATCAAAATAACACATATACACGCACCGAAACACCAAGAACACACACAGTTGCATATAAATGAACATAAATCTCGAAAAATAAAACTAAAAACTACTAAACATTAACAAGTAACTATGAAATACTTACAAATTGCAACAAAATTTTTTAAATCTTTCACAGAATGTTGGATTGTTTTGTGATTAAGAAATGAGAGAGTTTGGGAGAAAGTGAACAGTAGCCGGAATTCGAAAAAGTGAAATTTGAATTCAAAATTCAAATTTATAGAGAAATGGAAAATGGTAAAACCATGCGGATATTAAAAAAATTATCCCAAACTCATTTTTTAACTTTTAAGCCCAATATACTAAAAGAAATCACACAAAAAAATACTAAAAAAATGACTTAATATTTTAACAACAAAAAATAAAATGAATAAAACAAAATAGAATGAACTAGGAAAAATTAAAATTAACTAAAAAGAAATTCTCCCCCTTGAATTTTTCCAGTTATGCTCCCCCTCAGATCGACATCACTTTTTAATCTTGCTCCCCCTGCAATTAATTAAATAAAAATTATTTGATATTCAAAATATCATATAAATATTTTCTTGTTTGCTCCCCATGCACATGACAATCCGATTATGTTAAGTCTCAGAAAAATAAAAATTTTAAATCACATGAGAGTAATAACAATTTATATCAAGTAAAAAATTGTAAAATTATAATTATATTGTGTAAAAATTAGATGTTTATATCTACCGATTCAACATACCCAATTTGTATACCAAAAAGTTCAAGCGTTCTTCATCTAACGCTTTAGTAAACAAATCAGCTAGTTGATATTCAGTTCGTACAAAATATAATTCTACGTTACCATTTTCTACATGATCTTTTATGAAATGATATCAGATATCAATATGCTTAGTTTTTTAGTGTTGCACCGGATTTGAAGCAATTGCAATTGCACTCTGGGAATCACAATATATAGGAATTTATTGAGGTGTAAACACGTAGTCTCTCAATTGGCTCTTCATCCACAACACTTGTGAACAGCAAGATGATACAGTAACTTATTTGGCTTCTGTTGTTGATAGTGAAACACAGTGTTGCTTTTTGGATGACCAGCAGATGAGTTTGTCACCAAGAATTTGTATTGCTCCTGATGTGCTCTTCCGATCCATTTTATCACATGCATGATCAGCATCAAAGAAGGCAGTTAATGTAAATAATGATTGCATGGGATACAACAACCTAAGTTTGGAGTTCCCTTCAGATGTCTTAATATTCGTTTGGCAGCAGCAAAATGTGATTCTTTTGGATGTGCCTGATATCTAGCACAAGTAGCAAACATAATATCCGGCCTACTAGCGGTTAAGTACATTAATGACCTAATAATCCCTCGATAATGAGTTACATCAACAGGTTTCCCTGAGATGTCCTCATCGAGTTTAGATATAGAATCCAGAGCCATGGGTGTTTTCATGGGTGTACTGTTGACCATGATAAATTTCTTTAACATGTCTTGAATGTATTTTGACTGATTCATGAAAATTCCATCACTAAGTTGTTTTACTTGTAGACCCAAGAAAAAAAATTATTTCACCCATCATGCTCATTTCAAATTTTTGGGACATTAAAAATGCAAACTTTTTTTGCAAAACTCAGTATTGGTAGACCCAAATATTATATCATCCACATATATCTGAATAACTATGATATCGGGACCCTGACGTTTAAAAACTAGGGTAATGTCCACTGCACCTTTGTTGAAGCCACATTCAAACAGATAATTTGAAAGGGCATCATACCAAGCTCGAGGTGCTTGTTTAAGGCCATACAATGAATTGTCTAAAATATATACATGATCAGGCTTCGAAGGATCAGTAAATCCTTCTAGCTGATATGTATATACTTCACTATATAACTCCCCATTTATAAACGCAATTTTTACATCCATTTGATATACAGTAAAGTTTTCATGAGCTGCAAACGCTAAAAACATTCTAAACGCTTCTATCCGGGCAACGGGGGCAAAAGTTTCGTCATAATCGATTCCCTCCAGCTGGCTGTATCCTTTGGTGATGAGGCGTGCTTTGTTTCGAATGATGACACCGTGTTCTTCTTTCTTGTTCTTGAAGATCCACTTCATGCCAATGATAGACTAGTCTTTTGGTCGTTCCACCAATCTCCAGACCTTCAACCTTTCAAACTGATTAAGCTCCTCTTACAGAGCTACAATCCAGTATGCATCTAGAAGAGCTTCCTTCACCATCTTTGGCTCGATCTTGCTCAAAAAATTTGAGAAGAGACACTCGTTCATGGTAGCTCTCCGGGTTTTTACTGAGGCAGAAGGATCACCAATTATGTTTTCAGGTGGGTGATCCCTTGTCCATTTAAATGAGTGGGGATAAGGTTAAGGTTGTTCTTGATTGGGATTTAAGTCCAGGTAGGGAATTCGGGGGAATAGTTTTTGAAATTGATGGGATATCAACTGAGGTAGGGGTTTCTGAATTTTTAGAATTCAAGGGAGTTTTAATAGATTCTAGAGCTTGAATTGGTTGTACACTCTCAACAGGTATGTGTACATCGGTCGTTGAAATTTCTCCAGAATCTTCAAAAATTGGTTGGTGTGAATGATCAGAGACTATGACCGGATCTTCAGTAGTCCTGTCAGGAACAAAAATTGGAACATTAGATTTGGTCTTTTCAAAGTAGTGTTCATAAAAATTTTCAAAAAGTTTATTAAGATCATTCATTTCATCTTTCTGCTCCGGTGACTTCACAAAAGTCTACTGTTTAGGTTCGGCACCTGAACTGGCGTATTCAGGAGCCAAAACAATTCGTTCGTCGAATTTTACATTTACGCTCTCGTTGACAGTCTTTGTACGCTTATTGTAGACTCGGAAAGCCACAGATTCTTGGGAGTATCCAATGAATATGCCTTCATCATCTTTCTGATTAAAGTTTCCCAAGTTGTCTTTGTCATTCAGGATAAAACACCTGCATCCAAAAACATGGAAAAATTAACATTAGGAACTCGTTTATTAATCAGTTCGTATGGTGTTTTTCCGAATCTTTTATTGATGATCGATCTGTTCTGGGTAAAGCACGCAGTTGCTACAGCTTCAGCCCAGGGGAATAACGTCATATTAGAATATGCAAGCATCGTCCTGGTGGATTCCACAAGAATACGATTTCATCTTTCAACTACTCCATTTTGTTGTGGGGTACGAGATGCTGAAAATTGATGTGTTATCCCAACAAAACTCAGAAATGTGTCGAGGGACTTGTTCTTGAACTTTGTAGCATTATAAGATATGATGGTCTGAACCGATAGCTGCAACTTAACTTGAATTTTGCGTATGAAATCAATAATGATCTCTGTAGCTTCAGACTTGGATCTCAGGAAGAAAACCCATGTGTATCTTGAATAGTCATCAACTATCACTAACACATATCTCTTTTTCTTGATACTTTGTACCCGCATAAGTCCTCACAAATCCATATGGAGTAGCTCTAAAGCCCTAGTTGATGAATGTTTAACTTTTATCTTGTGAGAAGCTGTCACCATCTTCCCTTTTTCACATGTGCCACACAGCTGCACCTTCTGAAATAGGAGAGATGGTAGCCCATTGACTAAACCACCTTTTGCAAGATTGGTCAATTCTTTGAAGTTCAAATGGGATAGACGGTGATGCCACAACCATGATACCTTAGATGTTTCCTTTGACAGTAAGTAGGCATCTTTCTTTAGATTAATGTTGTCTAAAATCTATGGAGTACAAATTTGTTTTCCTATTACCAGCGAGGATTTCTTTCCCTTCCCCAGATCTTATACTACACTTACTAGCCTTGAAAATGACTTCAAACCCTTTATCGCACAGTTGGCCGATGCTGAACAGATTATGGCAAAGACCATCAACGTAAAATACCTTTTGAATTGTTGTCTTGTCGTACTCCAGACTCCCATAGCCTTTGATCGGACAGAATTGATCGTTGTCAAACCTTACCGTCCCACAGAATTTGTCAACAAAATTAGAAAGGGTTTCTCGCTGTCCGGTCATACGCTTAGAACATCCGAAGTCAAGGTACCACAAATGATTTACCTATAAAACGAAGTAAAACGCGAGATACCAACTTATAGTTGGGTACTTTGAAGTTTGGTAAATCAAGCGGTATTTTGTCAACTATATTAACAGATAAATTCATTGACTTTGTAACCCACTTTTTTAAAGTCTTTTTGGGTATCTATTTTTGTACATTTCATTTTGGAACTGATTTAGAAATTTTCTTCATTGGAACCCTTTGCTGTTAAAAATAGGAACCTTGTTCTTTGGAACCCATACACACTTATCAGATTTATGCACAGATATATCATTCAACACATTGCAATTGGCAGAATTTAAAGAAAACAATTCAGCACGTGAGTATTTAGAATATTGTTTAACAGGAGATTTATTACAAACAAAACTATCTACAGGTCTAATCCTATCTGTAACTCGCAAATCTTTCACTCTCCATTCCTGTCTAAAACTATTGTTTTTATTTTCCTGGTGCTTTTTTCTCCACACTTTCTTCAATGAACTTTTCATAATATAATCTGACATAATAGAAGAACGAGAATTAGTCAATTTAGAATTAACCTTGTTCTACAAAATCTTCTTACCTTCAGAAGCATGTCCTTTCTTTTCAGTTTAAACCTTTGATGAAGAGGATTCACCTTTTTCCAATTTTGGAATAACAAAAGTAACTTTTGTTTTCTCCTTTTCCTTATGTAAAACAGGTGAACGTGTTGATTTAACCTTAAAATCTGCAGGTATTCTTTTCAAAATACTTACAGGTTCTTTAGGTCCATCAGATTGTTTGTCCTGAAGAGGTTTAATAAACTCATCGATTTTGACAAACATTTCCTCCAATGTGTTAAAATTAGAGTTCATGTACAGATCAAATTCTTTTTCAGAATTGATAGATACATATTGAATTGAAGATATCTGATCTGGCTGAGTTTTGCTTTCAGGCTGATTTTTCAGTTTTATTTCCAAATCTTTAATTTTAGCCTGAAGCTTTTCATTTTCAGACTCAAAAGTTTTAAGCTTCAATTGAAGATCAGAATTAATCTTTTCAAGAATTGAGTTCGGAATATATGGCTTTTGAGTATAAGATGTATTTTCAGACAAATCCTTATCAGAATTTGTCTAAATATACTCTTCTGAAATGCATGAATTTTGATAACTGTCATTTAGCTTGTTATAATCCAAAGTATTTAGCATTTTGTCGTTTCTCAACCTTTTCAGATCTCCAGCTGATTCCACTTCATCTTAAGCTTTTAAAATACCATTTTCAATCCTAAATTCATATATATAAAACATCATAAAGAGTTGGTTATAAAGAAAGAGCTTTTGTTAGCTAGATATTTAGGATTTCTCCAACCAATACCTGTTTTTGAATTATAAAATTCGGTATCTTTTGGTTGATTCAAATATATTGTTTGATCCGTTCGACCTCTTTTAATGAGGTCATCTTTCAAGGATTTGATTTTCTCATTCAACTTTGTTCTTTCATCAAAGAGAATGATATTTTAAAGAATAACTTGATGATTCTAACTCAGCTAATTTATGTTTTTCTTTTAAGTTAGATATATTGTTACTCAACTTTTGATTCTCACTTTCAACTTCATTTTATTTATCTTGCAAATCAGAAACTGGTCTTAATTCTAATGCCATATCCTTGGAAAACTCTAACACTAAAGCATGTTCTTGTCTTAATTTGTTTTCCAACGAATGGGCATTTTTTCTTTTTAACTTTTGATGATTTTTCAAATCATTTTAGCATATAAGGCATATGAGCAAGTTCCTGTTTTAGCACACAGGAGTTATCATCATCAAAATCAGAATTAGATTGTACCTCGGGTGTCTCTGAGTGGTCTGAGGAATCTGATTTTGACCTGTCATCTCCTAGATCTTTACTGCAAGTTGCTTCTCCTATGGCCATCAACGCCATATCCTCTCTCAGTTCGTTGTTAGAATCAATATCAATTTACCTTTGGCTCTTCAGTTTCATCATCAGTCTGGGCTACCCAAACCTCATTCGCTACCAACATCGCAGATTCACACAATTCGGATTCATTAAACACTTCTGACTTTTGGCAGATATGAGCGTTTTCATCCAAAATGTCTTCATCCTCAGACAGTTGCAGCCAGTGAACGTCCTCAGCCATTAATGGCTTAATAGCCTCCTTTTCCTTTGCCAGCAGTGCCTTCCGAGTATAGTATTCAGAGTGCTTAACAACTGGCAATCTTCATTCTCTAGCAAAGTGGCATGGCTTGCCACAGTTATAGCATTTCTGATCAGCATCTTTCTTGGCCGGCTTATCAGGCTTCTCATATTTATCAGCCTTTTTACGACTACTCTCTCCAGATTTGTCATAGTTATATCTCTTTTCATATTTCTGGAGTCTGTCTTGTATCGCATCTTGTTATTTGTCGGTTTGCGATAAAACTTTTTCTTGAGCGCCTTTGTCAGTAAAACCATATGCATTTTCATCTCCTCTATTTATGAGTCAGCTGAAGAATCTGTTGATTCTGATTCTGAGGAACTGCTTCTTATCACAAGCAGCTACTCCTTTTTCAATTTAAATTTGTGCTTCTTATCTGCCAGGAGAGCCAGAGGATCAATTGTTGCCTTCTCAGCCTGTTTCTTTCCAAACATCTTCCTAAGAACAAATTCTTGATAGTTGTTAAGATTTTCAAACACCATATGAAAATCCATATCATCAATATCTTTCATTTGTAGGATAATCATTGTGTATTTATCCCACTCTGGATTTAGCACATTTAGGAATTTAACATTGATGTCCATATTTTATTTTTTCACCTCATTCCTCTTCATCTCACATACAAGGTTGGAAAATGTTAGATTAGTACTCTCCAGCAACTCTCCTTCTCTTGCTTTAAATTTTTCAAAAGTCATCAGGCTGTTTATTGCTCTATTCGTAGCTACTTTGCCTGACCCTCGCATAAGTTTACACACCTCATCCCAGATGGATTTGGCTGTTGTTGTATTGGTCAGAATAATATAGATGTCATTCGGTATAGAAATCAGCAAGCGCGTTCGGGCTGTTTTGTCTCCCAGCTTTCGTCGCTTTTGAGCATCAAACAGATTGATGACCTCCAAAGTTCTCTCCGGTATTGGATGATTGCCGTTTGGTACAGCTGGAATTGTTTCAAGAAATATAGCTGGTCCCTCTGTCATGGATTTCAACATCTCCTCTGATAAGTCATGGAAACTGATGAATTCCAAAAACCGTTTCTTCCACTGTACATATTCACCTCTATAAAGAATAGGAGGTTTGGTTTCTGAACCCATAGCTAATGCATCTTTTGACATTCTGACTGATCGAACAGAATCTTCCAAGATCTTTTAAAGGAATTTGATCAATTTTGAATGAACACTGAAGGAATGACCCAACTTGAATTATGTATGATCAAACTCGAATTAAGAAGAGTAAAACTCAAATGAATGAAGAGTAAAACTCGAACAGTGAACGATGAAACTTGAATGTTAGACGTATCAAACAGGAATCAAAGAGTTATGAGACTCGAACAAAGAAGGTGGAAACTCGAATGGTGAAGTGTAAAACTCGAATGAATCTTTATCAAACTCGAATCTAAAAGTAATCAAACTCGAAGGATTAGTAACAAAACTTAGATGATAAGTTAATAAACTCGATTGGAACTGTATCAACTTGAATTGTGTTGTATTAAACTCGAATAAAGTTTGATAAAACTCGAATCAACTTGAATTAAACTTGATTTATGTTTGATGAAACTCGAATGAAAGTTTAATCTAACTTGAATGGTGTTTTAACAAACTCGAAAAACACTAACTTCTGTTGAAAGTTTGTTGATAAAACTAGAAAGAACTTTTGTGTCAACTCGAATGATGATTGATGCAACTCGAATAAGTGCTTATCCAACTCGATTAAAACAATTATCCAACTCGATTCCTTCTTTATAAAACTCGATTAAAACATTAAACAAACTCGATTAAAGCTTCAGTTTTAATGTGACTACCACGCAAGGATTAAGAAAGCACCTTTTGAGGCTCTTTTTGGGAGGAGATGTAGGACTCCTACATGTTGGAGGGATACGGGAGAAACCCCGATTGTTGGGCTGACACTATTACAAGAGACCAATGAAAAGATCTAACTCGTCAAACAGAACATGAAAGCGGCCCAAGATCGCTAAAAATGCTATCATGATTGGAGACACAAACCAATTAGTTTTGAAGTAAATGATTGGTCTATCTGAAAGTCTCGCCGATGAGGGGTGTTACTCGGTTCGTGAAAAGAGAAAGTTGGCACCAAGATTTGTGGGGCCGTTAAGAATAATTGAAAAAGTTGGGAATCAATTGTATCATTTGGAATTACATAAGGAGATTGTCGGATATATACCCGGTGTTTCATGTGGGAAACTGTCAGGCATAAAAAGGCCTCAGTCAAACCTGTTATACATCTTAGGAGAGATTATTAATCAAACATGTTTGTTGCACTTGAAGGTATGATTTAAGGCCATGTTAATGCCTTATATAAACCTGAAAAGTGATTTGCAATATAGTAGTCAGAGTTCTTAACAACTTGCAATCTGCATTCTCTTGAAAAGTGGCCTGGCTTGCCACAGTTATAGCATTTCTGATCAGCATCTTTCTTGGTCGGCTTATCAGGCTTCTCATATTTTTCATCCTTTTTTACCACTGCTCTCTCCAGATTTGTCATACTTATCTCTCTTTTCATATTTCCTGGAGCTTGTCTTTTATCGCATCTTGTTATTTGTTGGTTTGCAATAGAACTTTTTCTGGAGTGACTTTGTTAGTAAAGCCATCTGCTTTTTCATCTCCTCTATTTCTGAGTAAGCTGAAGAATCTATTGATTCTGATTCTGAGGACTGGTGCTGATCACAACCCGCTAGTCCTTTTTCAATTTATATTTATGCTTCTTATCTACCAGGAAAGCCAGAGGATCAATTGTTGCCTTCTCAGCCTGTTTCTTCCCAAACATCTTCCTAAGAACAAATTCTTGATAGTTGTTAAGATTTTCAAACACCATATGAAAATTTATATCATCAATCTCTTTCATTTGTTAATCATTGTGTATTTATCCCACTCTGGATTTAGCACATTCAGGAATTTAACATTGATGTCCTTATTTGATTTTGTCACCCCATTCAACTTCATCTCACTTAGAAGGTTGACAAATCTTAGATAAGTACTCTACAGCAACCCTCCTTCTCTTGCTCTAAAATTTTCAAAAGTCATCAGGCTGTTTCTTGCTCTATTCATAGCTGCTTTGTCTGACCCTCGCATAAGTTTAAACACCCCATCCCATATGGATTTGGTTGTTGTTGTATTGGTTAGACTAATATAGATGTCATTTGGGATAGAAATCAGCAAAAGCTTTCGGGCTGTTTTGTCTCCCAGCTTTCTTCGTTTCTGAGCATCAGACAGATTGGTGACCTCTACAGTTCTCTCTGGTATTGGAGGATTGCCGTTTGGTACCGCTGGAATTGTTTCAAGAAATATAATTGGTCCCTCTATCAGGGACTTCAACATCTCCTTTGATAAGTCATGGAAACTGATGAATTACAAAAACTGTTCCGTCCACTATACATATTCATCTCTATAAAGAATAGGAGGTTTGGTTTCAGAACCCATAGCTAATGCATCTTTTGACATTCTGACTGATCAGACAGAATATTCCAAGATCTTTTAAATGAAATTTGATCGATTTTGAATGAACACTGAAGGAATGATCAAACTTGAATTAAGTATGATCAAATTCGAATCAAGAAGAGTAAAATTTGAATGAATGAAGAGTAAAACTCGAACAGTGAAGGATGAAACTCGAATGTTAGACGGATGAAACTCAAATCAAAGAGTTATGAGACTCGAACAAAGAAGGGGGAAACTCGAATGGTGAAGTGTAAAACTCGAATGGATCTTTATCAAACTCGAATCTAAAGTAATCAAACTCGAAGGATTAGTAACAAAACTCGAATGATAAGTCAATAAACTCAATTGGAACAGTATCAACTTGAATTGTGTTTGGTTAAACTCTAATAAAGTTTGATAAAACTCGAATCAACTTGAATTAAACTTGATTTATGTTTGATGAAACTCGAATGAAAGTTTAATCTAACTCGAATGGGGTTTTAACAACCTCGAAAACACTAACTTCTGTTGAAAGTATGTTGATAAAACTCGAAAGAACTTTTGTTTCAACTTGGATGATGATTGATGCAACTCGAATAAAGTGCTTATCCAACTCGATTCCTTCTTTATAAATCTCGATTAAAACATGAAACAAACCCGATTAAAGCTTCAGTTTCTATATGATTCGAGTTTTAACAGATTTAAAATGTTTTAAGTTCAGATTCCAAATATTTCACCAAATATTGATGATTTGATCCCAAATTGCAATCGAATGTGTGTTTTACACACACAAACACTTTTTGTG
Source organism: Centrapalus pauciflorus (assembly GCA_020465985.1). Taxonomy (NCBI): domain Eukaryota; kingdom Viridiplantae; phylum Streptophyta; class Magnoliopsida; order Asterales; family Asteraceae; genus Centrapalus; species Centrapalus pauciflorus. The sequence continues at coordinate 56,378 of JAANYP010008911.1, read as the reverse complement.
AATACAACTTGACCAAATTCAGATCAAAACCCTTGTATTTTACAAAAACAGTCAACAACACACAACTTTTTGAAAAATCCGTAAAATCCAAATAAGTTTTTGTGTGTTTTGAATTAAAACTCGGATTAGATTCAATTTGTTCGTCTTTAAATTACGAACCTTCGATCCAATTTTCGTATTAAAGCATCCACTAATTAAAAACCCTTTGAGGTTTTTCTGATTTTCAAAAAAAATTGATCAAATAGTGCTTGAATTTTTTTTTCAAAATTTCAATCAAATCTTGCCATTTACAGGCTCTGATACCAATTGATATTCTCATTCAATAAATCACAATTAATCAACAACTAATTAAGAACGAGAATAACACTAACCGAATCCTTTGATTGATCAAGATCTGGAATTACAATACGAAGAGAATGAATGCACAAATTCCTATGCTTAACCTAGCCATATTAAAGTTAATATCCATGCAAAAACAGAATGTACGAATTGTACATTTACAGTACATCAATTTCTTATTTATATACAAAATCAAAACTATCAAGTAATTACAATTAGGCCCCTAGACTTATTATTTTCATAAACAAAATTAATTTTCCAACAGACATCATGAGATCTTGTGCTTTGGATCTTGTTGGCATTGGGATGATCATTTGTCCTTGATAGAGTTTACATATAACAATAGCTACCACACAACTATTAAGAAAGCACCTTTTGAGGCTCTTAATGAGAGGAGATGTAGGACTCCTACATGTTGGAGGGAGACGGGTGAAACCTCCATTGTTGGGCTGTCACTATTACAAGAGACCAACGAAAAGATATAACTCGTCAGACTATACATGAAAGCGGCCTAAGATCACTAGGAATGGTATCATGATAGGAGACACAAACCAATCAGTTTTGAAGTAAATGATTGGTTTACTTGAAAGTCTCGCCGATGAGGGGTGTTACTCGGTTTGTGAAAAGAGGTAAGTTGGCTGTGGGGCCGTTTAGAGTAATTGAAAAAGTTGGGAATCAGTCGTATCATTTGGAATTACATAAGGAGATGTCGGGTATACACCCGGTGTTTTATGTGGGAAACTGTTAGGCACAATAAGGCCTCAGTCAAACCTGTTATACATCTTAGGGGGAGATTATTAATCAAACCTGTTTGATGCACTTGAAGGTATGATTTAAGGTCATGTTAATGCCTTATTGAATCCTGAAAAGTAATTTGAAATATAAGTCAAAGCTGCTTACCTTATTACATTTGTTGTAACTTAGGCAGATTGCCCAAACTGTCCTATTCTGTTGGACAGGCTGGACATAAACTGTCTACGCTGCTCATGTCTGTTGAGCAGCTTGGACCAAAACTAAGTGTTCTGTTCTTTGGGAACATACCCTTGTTTTTCAACAGGTTCTACACCTTATCGAATTTCTTTCCATGTCCTCATGTATTGTCTTGGACGAAAAGATCAGTTTGCAAGTCGAAGACAAAGTGGAAAATCAGAAGCTGCTTACACTGTCCAAGCTATTCTGATACATGAAGACAAAGTGGATATTTGAAATGGATGACAGACCAGTTCTTATATCAAAATGGCTCTACAAGAAGAGGAAAAGATTAAATTTGACATTCCTCTTTAAGGTAAAGCAAACTGCAACAGAGACAAAAATGAAAAGATTCTGCTACATAGGGACAAATGCTGTTTTGTCAGAATGTGCAGAAAAGCAGTTTTGTATTTTTGGAAAGGCACTCCACTATCCCTGCATCCAATAAGGAAGGTTCACCAGTAATCTCTGAGAGAGTATAAAAGGAAGCTTCTAAGGAATGTGAGAAAACCAAGAGAGAGATATTCTGAACGTGCAAAGAATTGTTTTTTCATGCATCCAAAGTCTACATAGACTAAAACAATTCAGTGTCTCCAAGTTGTTCTTGTTCAAGCTGTCTGTCTGTCTTGTATAATCAGTGAGTCAATCTTAGTGGGTGAATTTATTGTATCTAGTCTGAGTGTGTCTTTGATTAGTAGTCTCTCTGTTATTTCTGTCATCTCAGCTTGAACCATTCCGCAGTTCAAGCTAGTTAGTAATTAACACTTGTTGATATATACATATAAACACTGAGAAAGTGTGTTGAAATTGTAAATAGTTGTAATTACCCCCCTCTACAGCTCGCAACAACATACTAGGGAAACCTTTTGGGAACTAGAACTGGTATCAGAGCCTTTTAGAGTGTGTGTTAACTCTAGCTCTCTCATTACTCCCTATTTCCCACCATGGACAACAGTGCTGCCAGTTCTTTTTCTTACTATGACAATGGATCAATGTTAGTACATCCTGTGTGACGATAGCAGTCTAAGTTTAGATAGCATTTTGTGTAAGTCTATTTACTTGATATTAGATATTAACAAGTGTTTGATATATGTTGGATTATGTATGTTTGATATTGATTGTTTGTATGTTTGAACTTGGTGTAATGTATTACAAGAAGTTCAAACATAAAGTTCAAAGATAAATTCAAACATAAGATAAAACATAAGTTCAAACATTAGTTTGAATGTTGAGGTTCGACTTTTGGTCTAGATTCGAATTTGTCTAGGAGGACAAGTTCGAATAAGGCCTTGGGCCAGATTCGAATTTGTCCTAGACAAAGTCGAATCTGTCAATATAATTAAGGGTTAATTCGATTAATTATGAGTTTTTTGGGGAATTGGTCAGACGATTAGCAGAAGGCGATGTCGAACTTGATTGCAATCAGAGAGTTTTGTTCGGAGAGAATCATCGTGTCGGGGCGTTCTAAGTTGTTCGTCTATCATCGTGGTAGTCTCCGTGTCTCGGAGTGCGTGATATATCCGTCAAGCCACTAACGAGGATTCCGCACTCGTTAGAAGGTGTCGCGTCAAGATAGATCCGTAGAGTTCAGACCTTACAATCAATGGCAAAACCCCATAAGTTCAATCATCAGAACTTCTCTGGCTGGAAGTGCAGAATGATGCTCTACTTAGAGAATCTGGATGTACAACTACCAGAGATAATGATGGAAGGTCCCTATGTGCCAGCTCTGTCACTACTATAACTCCTGCTGCTGAAGGAGTTGTTCCTGAAGTCAGGACTATTCAGAATGCAAAAGCTCAATGGTCTGATGAAGATAGAAGGCTAGTTGCTCTGGATTGAAAGGCCAGGAACAACCTTGTCATTTCTCTACCTCATGATGTGTTCAAGCAGGTTGAGAAAATGAAGACTGCAAAGGTATTGTTGGATACTTTGTGTACTATCTATGATGGTCCCACTATCACGTTGGATAATAGGATCAACAATCTTGTTAGACAATATGAGCTGTTCTTTGCAAAGCCAAAGGAGTCTCTTACTGAAACCTACACCAGGTTCACTGTGTTGATAAATGATCTCAAAGCTGTTGGGATCACTAAAGATAGCTTAACTTTGGTGAACAACTTTTTGGACATACTGCCTGAGGAATGGAATTACTTCTCTACTATCCTCAGAAACTCATGTACCATCAGAGGCATGGATCTGGTAAATCTTTATGGATCCTTGTTAAATGATGAACAATCAAGGCAACAAAAAAGAAATGCGTTAGAGATGTCCAAAAGAGGTGCTGCCTTAGTTGCCAGCGTGAGACAACCTGCTAGTCAGGTGTGTGATGTGTTCACACAAGCTGATCAACAGGCTGATGATGAAATGGAGGAAATGTCTGAGGAAGAGGACTGTGAAGACCTTACTGAGTTTGATGATGAGCAAATGATTGCTATGTTTGTCAGAAAATTTAATAAGAAGAGGTTTGGCGGTAAGATGCTGTAAAATAAATCAGGTGTCATCAAGAAGAAGGCGTTTGACAAAACTAAGGCTGAGTGCTTTAAATGTGGCAAAACAGGCCATATAGCTGCTGACTGTGTGCCTAAAGTTGTTGGCTCTTCCTCCAAACCATACAAGACAAACAAAGATGATGGCTACAGGGTTAAGTACCTAATGGCCATGGCTAAGCTGAAAAAGTTGGAAGACTCAGTGGCTTCCGTCAAGCAGAACGGACTTATGTCTGAAACTTGTGACTGGGAGGAGTTTGATTCATCATATGATGAAGAGGACAACAACTGTTTGATGGCCAACACTTATGTCCCCTCTACAAGCAAATTCTAACAGGACCTGGCTGAAGCTGAAGCTCTCAGCACCTTAGAGAACTGGAATCCCACAATGATGTATAAGGTTAAACAACCAAGTCAGGTTTGGTACTTGGACAGCGGCTGCTCAGGCCACATGATAGGTTGCAAAGATTTGTTGAGTGATCTCAGGCTTGAAAAGGACCAAAGGTCATCTTTGGTGACAATGTTCAGGGATCCACAGAAGGATATGGAACACTTCAATGGTGCTGCAATATTCAAAAGAGTAACCTATGTGTCTTGGCTAAAACATAACCTTGTTTGCATTAGCCAACTCAGTGATGCTGGCTACAAGGTTAAATTTGATGAGCATCTGGGGTACATACTGGATCCCCAAGGCAAAGATGTGTTGCGTGCATAAAGGACGAAAGGTGTATACATTGTGGACATGTAATCTACTGATCCAACAACTGAAACCTGTTTCATCTCAAGGAGCAATGTAGACCTCAACTAGTTATGGCACAAAAGGCTATCACACCTGAACTTCAAGAATATCAACAAACTCTGTAAAAAAGAGTTGGTAACAGGTTTGCCTTCTATAACTGTTGTTATGGATAAACTCTGCACAGCTTGTGAGAAAGGCAAGAAAAGAAAAACATTTTTTAAATCCAAACATAATTTCTCTATTGATACTCCTCTCTTCTTAATCCACATGGACTTGTTTGGACCTGTCAGTGTCCCAAGTCTAGGAGGTAGAAGATACACTCTAGTAATGGTTGATGAGTTTTCCAGGTTTACATGGGTGATCTTCCTAAAGACCAAGGGACAGGCTGCCAGAGAAATTATTGGGTTTATCAAGAAGATGGAAGTTCTGAACTCTGCTCAAGTCAAGCAGCTTAGAAGTGATCATGGTACTGAATTCAAAAACAGTACTTTTAGGACTTCAGTGAAGAAAGAGGGATCTCTCAATACTTTTCAGCTGTAAGGACTCCACAACAAAATGGAGTTGCTGAAATAAGAAATAGAACCCTCATTGAAGCTGCTAGAACCATGTTGTGTGCGTTAGGTTTGCCTTCATCATTTTGGGCTGAAGCTGTCAACACTTCCTGCTTCACTCAAAATATATCCTTAGTGGTGAAAAGGTTCAATAAGACTCCTTATGAATTACTCAAATGGAGAAAGCCAAATATAAGATATTTCCATGTGTTTGGATGTCCCTGTTTCATCCTGAATCAAAAGGACCAGCTGGCCAAATTTGAACTCAAAGCTGATGAAGGTGTGTTTGTTGGATACTTTGCTATTTCTAAAGCCTACAGAGTATACAACTACAAAAAAAAGGTGATAGAGGAATCTGTCAATGTCACCGTTGAGGAGTCTAAGAATGCTTCTACCAAAGCTGTTCCTAAATCAGTTTCAGGAGAGTTCAGCTTTGGTGATCTTATGCATTCAAATGCTGAGGAAAAGGACTCAAAAGCTTCCACATCATCCAGAGTGGAACATGTTAACCCCAATGGGCATGATGATGATTATCTTAGTACACCATGTGTGAATAAGTGTACTGATATAGTTAATGCACCATCCCCAGAACCAATCAATGCTGATTTTCCTGAATCCTCTGCTGATGTGTTCAACAATAATGATTCATTCTCAATGGGTGAATAGGCTCAAGACATCAGTGTGTCTGAAAATCTTGAAAGCTGTTCTGCAAGACCTAATAAGAATGAAACTGATACACAAGAATTTTCATTCAAACATGATCCTAAGTGGAATAGGTGTAACCCAAATGATCAAATAATTGTTGACATCAACAACGGGGTGCAAACAAGATAGGACAGCTTACGAAACTTTTGTAGGTTCTCTAGCTTTGTGTCCCTGATGGAGCCAAAGAAAGTAGATGGTGCACTTAGAGATGCCAATTGGATCACTGCCATGCAAGAAGATTTCAGTCAGTTTGAGAGAAATAAAGTATGGAAGTTGGTCCCTGTTCCTTATGGTAAAACAATAATTGGCATCAAATGGGTTTTTAAAAATAAAATGGATGAGAATAGTCATGTTATTAGAAATAAGGCAAGACTAGTTGCTCAAGGCTATAGGCAAGAAGAAGGAATAGATTATGATGAAACATTTGCTCCAGTGGCCATATTAGAAGCAATTCGTTTGTTTCTAGCCTATGTTACCCACAAGAGCATGAACATATTTAAAATGGATGTCAAGAGTAAATTTTTGAATGGTAAGCTGCAAGAAGAGGTATATGTCAAGCAGCCTCCAGGTTTTGAAAGTGAATAACATCCAAGCTTTTTCTATAAGTTGGACAAAGCTCACTATGGTCTGAAACAAGCCCATAGAGCCTGGTATGACACTCTTACTAATTTCCTTATGAGCATGGTTATTCCAGATTTAAAGTGGATACCACACTATTCATAAAGAAAGTGAAAACTGATATTATGCTTGTTCAAGTTTATGTGGATGACATAATTTTTGGTATTACTAATGAACAGTTAAGCAAGAATTGTTCACTGCTCATGAAATCTAAATATGAAATGACCATGATGGGTGAACTTACTCTCTTTTTAGGATTACAGGTTAAACAAACCTCAAATGGAATTTTCATATATCAAAGAAAGTATACATTGGATCTTTTGAAAAAGTTTAAATTTGATCAATGTTATCCCATCAAAACCCCAATGGCAACCAATGTAAAGTTGGATGCTGATGCCTGTGGCAAAGCTGTTTCAGTAACAACTTACAGAGGCATGATTAGGAGCTTCCTATACTTAACTTCCAGTAGACCAGATATTATGTTTGCTACCTGTTTATGTGCCAGGTTTCAAGCTAATCCAAAGGAATCACATCTAGCTGCTGTGAAAAGGATCTTTAAATACCAAAAGGGTACACCAAGTTTGGGTCTTTTGTATCCCAAAGACTCCAGCCTTGAACTAATTGGTTATTCAGATTCTGATTTTGCAGGTTGCAGGCTAGACAGGAAAAGCACAATAGGTGGATGTCAACTCCTTGGTGGTAAGTTGATCAGTTGGTGCAGCAAGAAGCAGAATTTTGTTTCTACTTCCACTGTTGAAGCTGAGTACATTGCTGCTGGAAGCTACTGTGGGCAGATTCTATGGATGTTGCATCAGCTTGAGGACTATGGCCATTTATATAGGAAAGATCCTATACTGTGTGACAATACAAGTGCCATAGCTATCTCCAACAATCCAATTTTCCACTCTAGAACAAATCATATTGAGGTCAGACATCACTTCATAAGGGATCACATCAAAAAAGGTAATCTGGAGATAAGTTTTGTTTCCACAGAAGAACAGCTTGCAAACATTTTCACCAAACCTCTTGATGAAAACAAGTTCAATTACCATGTATGCAAGTTGGGTATGTTAAATAAAATTTACTAAGTGTCATTGATGTTCCAAAGTCACTTGTTCAATTCTGTCAAAATTTTACAGAACAGCCGAGACAGAACAGGTTTCAGTTGTTCTGTACTTAGCCAGTTTTTAAAAATTTGGACAGCTTGGACATATAATAGGCTAGACAAAATAAGTTTTAAACTCAAGATTGTTCTGTTGTACAAACTCTCAAACTGCTCACTCTGCTAATCTGTCATACAAGGCCATGCCTTGTCACCAATTCAGCTATTGAACAGGTTTCACAATGAAACCTGTTCTCATATAGCTGCACAGGTTTCATGAACAGCTTGAAGAGTGATCAGTGTGTGATGAAACATGTTCATCACAGGTTTGAACAAGACTTAGACCATTAGTTTTTAATTACCTTTCTTCACATTTAAGTTACATAAATTAAGTATATATTTAACTTAATGGGTTTATTATGAAAAAAGCCAACATGTTTTCACGTTTTTTTGCGTTTTCGTCCCTCCATGTTATTTTTTCCATGAAAAACCTTATGTTATTCTTTTCTTGTTGGTTTAGTGAAATTTGGACATTAGACCCCGGTTATAATTTGTGAACCGGGTTTTAAAAAACCAAAAAACTGGGTTCTAATGTCCAAATTTCACTAAACAAAAAAGAATAGAATAACTTAAGTTTTTTTTTGAAACAAAATAACATCGAGGGACGAAACGCAAAAAACATGAAACCATGTTGATTTTTTTCATAATAAACCCTAACTTAATTACCTGCGGATAATGTTTGTTACGTGTGTTAGTAGTTAAAAAGGTCAAGTTGGTCTGACAACTGTATTGACATGGTAAACCGTTCCGTTTTCTGTTAGAAACATTTCTGATCAACCGCCCAAACCTTTCTCTCTCTTACTCACTCACATTCAAATCCTATAAATACCTAAACCACTGTTTCATCTTATTCTTCTTCCCTACTGCTTTCATAACTTCCTGATAAACCCTAACACTATTTCATCTTATTCTTCTTCCCTACTCCTTCCATAACTTCCTGATAAACCCTAACAGACTAAGTGTCGAAATATCGTGCATCCCTACTACTCTATCAAATGGCTCAACAAAACAACCCCCTTCTCTCTGTGTTCGTTGGTGATGATGTTGAGAAGCACCCCTCTGTCAATACCATGCTCACAATCAAACCCACCAACTACATTGCAAACCTGACTATTCCCAAAAACTATACTGGGAAGGGTTATGAATCTATGGTGGAGTTTCTTCAAGCCCATCCTCTGCATTACACTATGATAGCCTCTCCTGGTGTCAAGTATCAGGAGATGGTCTATGAGTTTTGGTACACCTGTTCTTATGATCCTTCTACCAAAACCATCAGAGGAACCATTCTAAATGGCACTCAAACTGTTGAGATTACTGCTGCTCTTCTCAGAGAAGTACTTCATCTTCCAGTGGCTAACACATATGACAAATCTTAGTCTGAAGACGAATAGATGGGCAATCTTCTACACTTCTATGGTGTAGCAGAATCAAAGGTGGGTGCACCCCTGTTCAGAAATGATCTCTCCCCAACTTAAAGTTTCCTCTTCGCCTTAGTGGTGATGAGCCTGAGATGCAAACTTGGTTCATTTGACCAACTCAGCAGGGATGAGATACCCATAGCCCTACACCTTGTGGATGGGACTAATCTGAACATGGCAAGGTGGTAAATTTTGGTATTCCAGATTTAAGGTGGATGGTTATTCCAGATTTAAAGTGGATACTAGACTGTTCATAAAGAAAGTGAAAACTGATATTATGCTTGTTCAAGTTTATGTTGATGACATAATTTTTGGTATTACTAATGAACAGTTAAGCAAGAATTGTTCACTGCTCATGAAATCTAAATACGAAATGACCATGATGGGTGAACTTACTCTCTTTTTAGGATTACAGGTTAAACAAACCTCAAATGGAATTTTCATATATCAAAGAAAGTATACATTGGATCTTTTGAAAAAGTTTAAATTTGATCAATGTTGTCCCATCAAAACCCTAATGGCAACCAATGTAAAGTTGGATGCTGATGCCTGTGGCAAAGCTGTTTCAGTAACAACTTACAGAGGCATGATTAGGAGCTTCCTATACTTAACTTCCAGTAGACCAGATATTATGTTTGCTACCTGTTTATGTGCCAGGTTTCAAGCAATCCAAATGAATCACATCTAGCTGCTGTGAAAAGGATCTTTAAATACCTAAAGGGTACACCAAGTTTGGGTCTTTTGTATCCCAAAGACTCCAGCCTTGAACTAATTGGTTATTCAGATTCTGATTTTGCAGGTTACAGGCTAGACAGGAAAAGCACAATAGGTGGATGTCAACTCCTTGGTGGTAAGTTGATCAGTTGGTGCAGCAAGAAGCAGAATTTTGTTTCTACTTCCACTATTGAAGCTGAGGACATTGCTGCTGGAAGCTACTGTGGGCAGATTCTATGGATGTTGCATCAGCTTGAGGACTATGGCCATTTATATAGGAAAGATCCTATACTGTGTGACAATACAAGTGCCATAGCTATCTCCAACAATCCAATTTTCCACTCTAGAACAAATCATATTGAGGTCAGACATCACTTCATAAGGGATCACATCGAAAAAGGTAATCTGGAGATAAGTTTTGTTTCCACAGAAGAACAGCTTGCAAACATTTTCACAAAACCTCTTGATGAAAACAAGTTCAATTACCATGTAAGCAAGTTGGGTATGTTAAATAAAATTTACTAAGTGTCATTGACGTTCCAAAGTCACTTGTTCAATTCTGTCAAAATTTTACAGAACAGCCGAGACAGAACAGGTTTCAATTATTCTGTACTTAACCAGTTTTTAAAAATTTGGACAGCTTGGACATATAACAGGCTAGAAAAAAAAAGTTTTAAACTCAAGATTGTTCTGTTGTAGAAACTCTCAAATTGCTCACTCTGCTAATCTGTCATACAAGGCCATGCCATGTCACTAGTTCAGCTATTGAACAGGTTTCACAATGAAACCTGTTCTCATATAGCTGCACAGGTTTCATGAACAGCTTGAAGAGTGATCAGTGTGTGATGAAACATGTTCATCACAGGTTTGAACAATACTTAGACCATTAGTTTTTAATTACCTTTCTTCACATTTAAGTTACATAAATTAAGTATATATTTAACTTAATGGGTTTATTATGAAAAAAGCCAACATGTTTTCACGTTTTTTGCGTTTTCGTCCCTCCATGTTATTTTTTACATGAAAAACCTTATGTTATTCTTTTCTTGTTGGTTTAGTGAAATTTGGACATTAGACCCCGGTTATAATTTGTGAACCGGGTTTTAAAAAAACAAAAAACTGGGTTCTAATGTCCAAATTTCACTAAACAAAAAAGAAAAGAATAATTTAAGATTTTTTTGAAACAAAATAACATGGAGGGACGAAAACGCAAAAAAACATGAAACCATGTTGATTTTTTTCATAATAAACCCTAACTTAATTACCTGCGGATAATGTTTGTTACGTGTGTTAGTAGTTAAAAAGGTCAAGTTGGTCTGACAACTGTATTGACATGGTAAACCGTTCCGTTTTCTGTTAGAAACATTTCAGATCAACCGCCCAAACCTTTCTCTCTCTTACTCACTCACATTCAAATCCTATAAATACCTAAACCACTGTTTCATCTTATTCTTCTTCCCAACTGCTTTCATGACTTCCTGATAAACCCTAACACTATTTCATCTTATTCTTCTTCCCTACTCCTTCCATAACTTCCTGATAAACCCTAACAGACTAAGTGTCGAAATATCGTGCATCCCTACTACTCTATCAAATGGCTCAACAAAACAACCCCCTTCTCTCTGTGTTCGTTGGTGATGATGTTGAGAAGCACCCCTCTGTCAATACCATGCTCACAATCAAACCCACCAACTACATTGCAAACCTGACTATTCCCAAAAACTATACTGGGAAGGGTTATGAATCTATGGTGGAGTTTCTTCAAGCCCATCCTCTGCATTACACTATGATAGCCTCTCCTGGTGTCAAGTATCAGGAGATGGTCTATGAGTTTTGGTACACCTGTTCTTATGATCCTTCTACCAAAACCATCAGAGGAACCATTCTAAATGGCACTCAAACTGTTGAGATTACTGCTGCTCTTCTCAGAGAAGTACTTCATCTTCCAGTGGCTAACACATATGACAAATCTTAGTCTGAAGACGAATACATGGGCAATCTTCTACACTTCTATGGTGTAGCAGAATCAAAGGTGGGTGCACCCCTGTTCAGAAATGATCTCTCCCCAACTTACAGTTTCCTCTTCGCCTTAGTGGTGATGAGCCTGAGATGCAAACTTGGTTCATTTGACCAACTCAGCAGGGATGAGATACCCATAGCCCTACACCTTGTGGATGGGACTAATCTGAACATGGCAAGGTGGTAAATTTTGGTATTCCAGATTTAAAGTGGATGGTTATTCCAGATTTAAAGTGGATACCAGACTGTTCATAAAGAATGTGAAAACTGATATTATGCTTGTTCAAGTTTATGTAGATGACATAATTTTTGGTATTACTAATGAACAGTTAAGCAAGAATTGTTCACTGCTCATGAAATCAAAATATGAAATGACCATGATGGGTGAACTTACTCTCTTTTTAGGATTACAGGTTAAACAAACCTCAAATGGAATTTTCATATATCAAAGAAAGTATACATTGGATCTTTTGAAAAAGTTTAAATTTGATCAATGTTGTCCCATCAAAACCCCAATGGCAACCAATGTAAAGTTGGATGCTGATGCCTGTGGCAAAGTTGTTTCAGTAACAACTTACAGAGGCATGATTAGGAGCTTCCTATACTTAACTTCCACTAGACCAGATATTATGTTTGCTACCTGTTTATGTGCCAGGTTTCAAGCTAATCCAAATGAATCACATCTAGCTGCTGTGAAAAGGATCTTTAAATACCTAAAGGGTACACCAAGTTTGGGTCTTTTGTATCCCAAAGACTCCAGCCTTGAACTAATTGGTTATTCAGATTCTGATTTTGCAGGTTACAGGCTAGACAGGAAAAGCACAATAGGTGGATGTCAACTCCTTGGTGGTAAGTTGATCAGTTGGTGCAGCAAGAAGCAGAATTTTGTTTCTACTTCCACTATTGAAGCTGAGGACATTGCTGCTGGAAGCTACTGTGGGCAGATTCTATGGATGTTGCATCAGCTTGAGGACTATGGCCATTTATATAGGAAAGATCCTATACTGTGTGACAATACAAGTGCCATAGCTATCTCCAACAATCCAATTTTCCACTCTAGAACAAATCATATTGAGGTCAGACATCACTTCATAAGGGATCACATCGAAAAAGGTAATCTGGAGATAAGTTTTGTTTCCACAGAAGAACAGCTTGCAAACATTTTCACCAAACCTCTTGATGAAAACAAGTTCAATTACCATGTAAGCAAGTTGGGTATGTTAAATAAAATTTACTAAGTGTCATTGATGTTCCAAAGTCACTTGTTCAATTCTGTCAAAATTTTACAGAACAGCCGAGACAGAACAGGTTTCAATTATTCTGTACTTAGCCAGTTTTTAAAAATTTGGACAGCTTGGACATATAACAGGCTAGAAAAAATAAGTTTTAAACTCAAGATTGTTCTGTTGTAGAAACTCTCAAATTGCTCACTCTGCTAATCTGTCATACAAGGCCATGCCATGTCACTAGTTCAGCTATTGAACAGGTTTCACAATGAAACCTGTTCTCATATAGCTGCACAGGTTTCATGAACAGCTTGAAGAGTGATCAGTGTGTGATGAAACATGTTCATCACAGGTTTGAACAATACTTAGACCATTAGTTTTTAATTACCTTTCTTCACATTTAAGTTACATAAATTAAGTATATATTTAACTTAATGGGTTTATTATGAAAAAAGCCAACATGTTTTCACGTTTTTTGCGTTTTCGTCCCTCCATGTTATTTTTTACATGAAAAACCTTATGTTATTCTTTTCTTGTTGGTTTAGTGAAATTTGGACATTAGACCCCGGTTATAATTTGTGAACCGGGTTTTAAAAAAACAAAAAACTGGGTTCTAATGTCCAAATTTCACTAAACAAAAAAGAAAAGAATAATTTAAGATTTTTTTGAAACAAAATAACATGGAGGGACGAAAACGCAAAAAAAAAACATGAAACCATGTTGATTTTTTTCATAATAAACCCTAACTTAATTACCTGCGGATAATGTTTGTTACGTGTGTTAGTAGTTAAAAAGGTGAAGTTGGTCTGACAACTGTATTGACATGGTAAACCGTTTCGTTTTCTGTTAGAAACATTTCAGATCAACCGCCCAAACCTTTCTCTCTCTTACTCACTCACATTCAAATCCTATAAATACCTAAACCACTGTTTCATCTTATTCTTCTTCCCTACTGCTTTCATAACTTCCTGATAAACCCTAACACTATTTCATCTTATTCTTCTTCCCTACTCCTTCCATAACTTCCTGATAAACCCTAACAGACTAAGTGTCGAAATATCGTGCATCCCTACTACTCTATCAAATGGCTCAACAAAACAACCCCCTTCTCTCTGTGTTCGTTGGTGATAATGTTGAGAAGCACCCCTCTGTCAATACCATGCTCACAATCAAACCCACCAACTACATTGCAAACCTGACTATTCCCAAAAACTATACTGGGAAGGGTTATGAATCTATGGTGGAGTTTCTTCAAGCCCATCCTCTGCATTACACGATGATAGCCTCTCCTAGTGTCAAGTATCAGGAGATGGTCTATGAGTTTTGGTACACCTGTTCTTATGATCCTTCTACCAAAACCATCAGAGGAACGATTCTAAATGGCACTCAAACTGTTGAGATTACTGCTGCTCTTCTCAGAGAAGTACTTCATCTTCCAGTGGCTAACACATATGACAAATCTTAGTCTGAAGACGAATAGATGGGCAATCTTCTACACTTCTATGGTGTAGCAGAATCAAAGGTGGGTGCACCCCTGTTCAGAAATGATCTCTCCCCAACTTAGAGTTTCCTCTTCGCCTTAGTGGTGATGAGCCTGAGATGCAAACTTGGTTCATTTGACCAACTCAGCAGGGATGAGATACCCATAGCCCTACACCTTGTGGATGGGACTAATCTGAACATGGCAAGGTGGTAAATTTTGGTATTCCAGATTAAAAGTGGATGGTTATTCCAGATTTAAAGTGGATACCAGACTGTTCATAAAGAAAGTGAAAACTGATATTATGCTTGTTCAAGTTTATGTGGATGACATAATTTTTGGTATTACTAATGAACAGTTAAGCAAGAATTGTTCACTGCTCATGAAATCTAAATATGAAATGACCATGATGGGTGAAATTACTCTCTTTATAGGATTACAGGTTAAACAAACCTCAAATGGAATTTTCATATATCAAAGAAAGTATACATTGGATCTTTTGAAAAAGTTTAAATTTGATCAATGTTGTCCCATCAAAACCCCAATGGCAACAATGTAAAGTTGGATGCTGATGTCTGTGGCAAAGTTGTTTCAGTAACAACTTACAGAGGCATGATTAGGAGCTTCCTATACTTAACTTCCAGTAGACCAGATATTATGTTTGTTACCTGTTTATGTGCCAGGTATCAAGCTAATCCAAATGAATCACATCTAGCTGCTGTGAAAAGGATCTTTAAATACCTAAAGGGTACACCAAGTTTGGGTCTTTTGTATCCCAAAGACTCCAGCCTTGAACTAATTGGTTATTCAGATTCTGATTTTGCAGGTTACAGGCTAGACAGGAAAAGCACAATAGGTGGATGTCAACTCCTTGGTGGTAAGTTGATCAGTTGGTGCAGCAAGAAGCAGAATTTTTTTTCTACTTCCACTATTGAAGCTGAGGACATTGCTGCTGGAAGCTACTGTAGGCAGATTCTATGGATGTTGCATCAGCTTGAGGACTATGGCCATTTATATAGGAAAGATCCTATACTATGTGACAATACAAGTGCCATAGCTATCTCCAACAATCCAATTTTCCACTCTAGAACAAATCATATTGAGGTCAGACATCACTTCATAAGGGATCACATCGAAAAAGGTAATCTGGAGATAAGTTTTGTTTCCACAGAAGAACAGCTTGCAAACATTTTCACCAAACCTCTTGATGAAAACAAGTTCAATTACCATGTAAGCAAGTTGGGTATGTTAAATAAAATTTACTAAGTGTCATTGATGTTCCAAGGTCACTTGTTCAATTCTGTCAAAATGTTACAGAACAGCCGAGACAGAACAGGTTTCAGTTGTTCTGTACTTAGCCAGTTTTTAAAAATTTGGACAGCTTGGACATATAACAGGCTAGACAAAATAAGTTTTAAACTCAAGATTGTTCTGTTGTACAAACTCTCAAACTGCTCACTCTGCTAATCTGTCATACAAGGCCATGCCTTGTCACCAGTTCAGCTATTGAACAGGTTTCACAATGAAACCTGTTCTCATATAGCTGCACAGGTTTCATGAACAGCTTGAAGAGTGATAAGTGTGTGATGAAACATGTTCATCACAGGTTTGAACAAGACTTAGACCATTAGTTTTTAATTACCTTTCTTCACATTTAAGTTACATAAATTAAGTATATATTTAACTTAATGGGTTTATTATGAAAAAAGCCAACATGTTTTCACGTTTTTTGCGTTTTCGTCCCTCCATGTTATTTTTTCAATGAAAAACCTTATGTTATTCTTTTCTTGTTGGTTTAGTGAAATTTGGACATTAGACCCTGGTTATAATTTGTGAACCGGGTTTTAAAAAACCAAAAAACTGGGTTCTAATGTCCAAATTTCACTAAACAAAAAAGAAAAGAATAACTTAAGTTTTTTTTGAAACAAAATAACATCGAGGGACGAAAACGCAAAAAACATGAAACCATGTTAATTTTTTTCATAATAAACCCTAACTTAATTACCCGCGGATAATGTTTGTTACGTGTGTTAGTAGTTAAAAAGGTCAAGTTGGTCTGACAACTGTATTGACATGGTAAACCGTTCCGTTTTCTGTTAGAAACATTTCAGATCAACCGCCCAAACCTTTCTCTCTCTTACTCACTCACATTCAAATCCTATAAATACCTAAACCACTGTTTCATCTTATTCTTCTTCCCTACTGCTTTCATGACTTCCTGATAAACCCTAACACTATTTCATCTTATTCTTCTTCCCTACTCCTTCCATAACTTCCTGATAAACCCTAACAGACTAAGTGTCGAAATATCGTGCATCCCTACTACTCTATCAAATGGCTCAACAAAACAACCCCCTTCTCTCTGTGTTCGTCGGTGATGATGTTGAGAAGCACCCCTCTGTCAATACCATGCTCACAATCAAACCCACCAACTACATTGCAAACCTGACTATTCCCAAAAACTATACTGGGAAGGGTTATGAATCTATAGTGGAGTTTCTTCAAGCCCATCCTCTGCATTACACTATGATAGCCTCTCCTGGTGTCAAGTATCAGGAGATGGTCTATGAGTTTTGGTACACTTGTTCTTATGATCCTTCTACCAAAACCATCAGAGGAACCATTCTAAATGGCACTCAAACTGTTGAGATTACTGCTGCTCTTCTCAGAGAAGTACTTCATCTTCCAGTGGCTAACACATATGACAAATCTTAGTCTGAAGACGAATAGATGGGCAATCTTCTACACTTCTATGGTGTAGCAGAATCGAAGGTGGGTGCACCCCTGTTCAGAAATGATCTCTCCCCAACTTTCAGTTTCCTCTTCGCCTTAGTGGTGATGAGCCTGAGATGCAAACTTGGTTTATTTGACCAACTCAGCATGGATGAGATACCCATAGCCCTACAGCTTGTGGATGGGACTAATCTGAACATGGCAAGGTGGTAAATTTTGGTATTCCAGATTTAAAGTGGATGGTTATTCCAGATTTAAAGTGAATACCAGACTGTTCATAAAGAAAGTGAAAACTGATATTATGCTTGTTCAAGTTTATGTGGATGACATAATTTTTGGTATTACTAATGAACAGTTAAGCAAGAATTGTTCACTGCTCATGAAATCTAAATATGAAATGACCATGATGGGTGAACTTACTCTCTTTTTAGGATTACAGGTTAAACAAACCTCAAATGGAATTTTCATATATGAAAGAAAGTATACATTGGATCTTTTTGAAAAAGTTTAAATTTGATCAATGTTGTCCCATCAAAACCCCAATGGCAACCAATGTAAAGTTGGATGCTGATGCGTGTGGCAAAGCTGTTTCAGTAACAACTTACAGAGGCATGATTAGGAGCTTCCTATACTTAACTTCCAGTAGACCAGATATTATGTTTGCTACCTGTTTATGTGCCAGGTTTCAAGCTAATCCAAATGAATCACATCTAGCTGCTGTGAAAAGGATCTTTAAATACCTAAAGGGTACACCAAGTTTGGGTCTTTTGTATCCCAAAGACTCCAGCCTTGAACTAATTGGTTATTCAGATTCTGATTTTGCAGGTTACAGGCTAGACAGGAAAAGCACAATAGGTGGATGTCAACTCCTTGGTGGTAAGTTGATCAGTTGGTGCAGCAAGAAGCAGAATTTTGTTTCTACTTCCACTATTGAAGCTGAGTACATTGCTGCTGGAAGCTACTGTGGGCAGATTCTATGGATGTTGCATCAGCTTGAGGACTATGGCCATTTATATAGGAAAGATCCTATACTGTGTGACAATACAAGTGCCATAGCTATCTCCAACAATCCAATTTTCCACTCTAGAACAAATCATATTGAGGTCAGACATCACTTCATAAGGGATCACATCGAAAAAGGTAATCTGGAGATAAGTTTTGTTTCCACAGAAGAACAGCTTGCAAACATTTTCACCAAACCTCTTGATGAAAACAAGTTCAATTACCATGTAAGCAAGTTGGGTATGTTAAATAAAATTTACTAAGTGTCATTGATGTTCCAAAGTCACTTGTTCAATTCTGTCAAAATTTTACAGAACAGCCGAGACAGAACAGGTTTCAGTTGTTCTGTACTTAGCCAGTTTTTAAAAATTTGGAAAGCTTGGACATATAACAGGCTAGACAAAATAAGTTTTAAACTCAAGATTGTTCTGTTGTACAAACTCTCAAACTGCTCACTCTGCTAATCTGTCATACAAGGCCATGCCTTGTCACCAGTTCAGCTATTGAACAGGTTTCACAATGAAACCTGTTCTCATATAGCTGCACAGGATTCATGAACAGCTTGAAGAGTGATCAGTGTGTGATGAAACATGTTCATCACAGGTTTGAACAAGACTTAGACCATTAGTTTTTAATTACCTACTCCATCCATAACTTCCTGATAAACCCTAACAGACTAAGTGTCGAAATATCGTGCATCCCTACTACTCTATCAAATGGCTCAACAAAACAACCCCCTTCTCTCTGTGTTCGTTGGTGATGATGTTGAGAAGCACCCCTCTTCAACACCATGCTCACAATCAAACCCACCAACTACATTTCAAACCTGACTATTCCCAAAAACTATACTGGGAAGGGTTATGAATCTATGGTGGAGTTTCTTCATGCCCATCCTCTGCATTACACTATGATAGCCTCTCCTGGTGTCAAGTATCAGGAGATGGTCTATGAGTTTTGGTACACCTGTTCTTATGATCCTTCTACCAAAACCATCAGAGGAACCATTCTAAATGGCACTCAAACTGTTGAGATTACTGCTGCTCTTCTCAGAGAAGTACTTCATCTTCCAGTGGCTAACACATATGACAAATCTTAGTCTGAAGACGAATAGATGGGCAATCTTCTACACTTCTATGGTGTAGCAGAATCAAAGGTGGGTGCACCCCTGTTCAGAAATGATCTCTCCCCAACTTAGAGTTTCCTCTTCGCCTTAGTGGTGATGAGCCTGAGATGCAAACTTGGTTCATTTGACCAACTCAGCAGGGATGAGATACCCATAGCCCTACAGCTTGTGGATGGGACTACTCTGAACATGGCAAGGTGGATATTCTTGAAATTGAGGAAACTAGTGCAATAAGAACAGCGTCCAACAGCTGTCAGATACCCAAGGTTTTTGAGTCTCATCTTCAAACACATCTGTGGTGAGCATCTTTATAACTCCCAACCTCTATTGACTACTGCAACATTCCCTGTTATTAAAAATAGGGTCTTTTATACCCCAGTTTTCAACAACGAACCTCCTCTGTCTACCCCAATGAGGAGGTTGCTTGGTTTGGTGGAAGGACCTTCTACTTAGAAGGTGGATCCAGTCACTGCTCCTAAAGGAAAATCCAATTTAAGGCTTAAAATGGTGAAACGCGCCTTGAAAACAAGTGAAGTTGAGTCTATCTGCAAGAAGGCTAAATCAGCTAAGTCTGCCCCCATCAGCTTCAGTGGCTGAAGGGGAGCAAGCTGGTCACCCTAGTACATCCGTTGAACATGAAGCCTTTGTGGCTGGTGCCTCTGTGGCACCTGAGACTATGATACAGGAACAACCTCCTTTTCTAGCCCAGTCTCCCCATCAGTCCAAACAGAACCCCTTATCACCTCTCTATAAAATCCATCTTCTACATCCTCCCTCACAACCTATAACAGGTTAAGAAGAAAATCATTAGCGAAAAACAAACCCTCCTCTCAAACCAGCCCATCTGACCCCTCCCAACAGGAGTCAGTTGAAAAAGAAGAAACCTTTGCTGTCTTTGCTTCTCCTATCTTGGGAGTAAGTGCAGCCATTATGGAGCAGGCTTCACTCCATAAAGAGTCCACGCAGAGTTAGCCTAAGCCCTCTGGTTCGTCCCAACAGGAACCAATTTTACAAAAGGAGACCACCACATCAACTGTCCAAGCCTCTCAACAGGCTGAAGACATTGAAAGACAGGAGTTCACTTCACTCCATAGTGAGTCCACACAGTCTCCACCTCATATTTCTTCTACACAACTTGAGTCTGCAAGAGGTGCCAAAGCTACTGGAACAGACCATCCAGCAGATCAGCCTCCATCTTCTGCTCCTTATGACACAGCTGTTCAACACCAAACAGCTGTTGAAGGACTACAATCCCAAGCTGATGAACCCCAGGGACTGGAACATCCCTCTGGTGAGGCTACTCCCTAAGTGCAAATTCCATCATCAGCCTTCACCACCGATGATGTTGAAATCCATATCCCCTCTCCCCATGAAGAGACGCCTGCAAACCAAGGTACTACTGAGGGAACCACCCAAGGTCTTGATGAACGTGCTACAATGCCAGTAACATCTGAAAGGCCACCAACTCGCACTGCCTCACCTCATGATGCAGCTACAGCCACTGTTGAAGATCCCCTTGATCCTTCCAAGCTGGGCCATTTAACCTATGCCCAGGCTATGAAATTGCTCTCTAAAGTATCCTTACCATCCCCTACTGACCCTCAAACTCCACAATCCTCACCATCACACTCACCCCCTTCAACCCAATCTAAACAGTCTACCCATACACCTCCATCCCCCAAAGACCTTTCTTTGAAGGATCAGCTATCTGTGTTGTCCAACAAAGTTGGTTCCCTGAAAACCACTATGACATGCCTACCTTTGATTATTTCAGACTCTGTGTCTACTCAGCTTAAAGGTTTTCTTGATTCGTTTAAGTTTTTCTTTTAATACCCCGCTCCCCAATCTGATCATTCTTCTCAGCTGCTTGCACTCAATACACAACGGCAACAACTGTCCTCCTCCTTATCCTCAATTATTGCTCTTCAAAAGGACTCTGTGTCCAGTCTGTCAGCTGTATCTCAACAGCTGTCAGGTCTTGCTGAAACCTGTTCTACCACCCTTCCATCCACACTAACTTCCCTAAATTCCTTAGTGGTATCTCTATCAAATTCCGTGTCCTTAAACTTTGATGATATGCAAGATTCCCTTGAACACACTCTTGCACAGCTTCAAAGATTGTTGTTCACAGACTCTGATAGGGCTGCTATTTCCCAATTGTCCTCCCTTGCAAACTCTCATTCCTCTTCTCTTCACACCTTTGTTACCCAACTAGCAAAAGTCAAGGACAATCTGGCTTTCTTAGTACATAGCCTGGTTGGTTCAAGGCCAGCTCCCAAATCTGCTGCTACCCAGCCTGGTGGATCTGTTCCTTCAGGCAGACCTGATGTTGAAGGCTCTGTGCCATCTCCTTCAAAGGGGGAGATGAAATCTACATCAAAGACATAGTCTGAAGGAGAGAAATCTTCATCTCCTTCTAAGGAGAAATCAGCCTCAGTGGGGCAAGCAGCAGGTTCTTCACAAACTGGCACTATGGCAGGCTCTTCCAAAGTCTCTGAAACAGCTGAGCCTAATCAGGGTGGATTTCCAAGCCCTGGGCCATCTAAGGGGGAGGAATTCATTCCTGAGGACAGGCCTAGCAAAAGTAGACACCTGATTTTGGAACAATTTGAGGAGGAAGAAGAAGAAGAGGAGGAAACTGAAGCTTCTCTAGTTAAGGCAGCAAAGGGTCAATAACTGAGAGAGAAGGTGAGAAGGAACAGAGTGCACGGGTCTTAGTGACCAAGTCAAAGCCTGTATCTTCCTCAGCAAGAGCACAATTCCACTCTGATAATGTGGCAAAGTTCTTCAATGTTGCCAACAGAAGACTTGCCAAGGAAACCATTATCAAAGCTTTCCTAATATCCAGAAAAGGTAAAAAGTGGATGCTTCAGATCACCAGGCTAGGTGCTGAGGGTCCTGAGTTGGAACCTTATGAGTCCACTGACATTACCTGCATGGGGTATAGGGAATGGGTTGAATTGGTTGTTTCCTTGAGCAGATCAAAATTTGATACTGCTAAAGCTATCACGGCATATGTCAAAACACTGATGGAAAAGGTGAAAGACCTAGGCTTGATCCTTGAAGAACAAATCAAGGGTACCTCACTAGTGGAACCCAAGATTAAGCCCATGAGGAAGAGAAAGGATACAGAGCTCAAAGAGCTTATCATCATGATTGAACAGGGGATGTACGTTGTTGAAATCAAAGTGGTAGATCATAGTCTGCCAAAAGGAGTTGAGCCTGAAGAAGGGAAATTCATAGAAGAGCCTGAATTAGGGGGGTTCTTTGTGGACCCCTTATCAAAGAAAATTATTTCCAAAGGGCATCTGATCTCCATAAGGCTGGACTAAACTAGGTCATAGCCTTCAGACCCTCCAATGATTTTACATAACACTTAATATGGAGAGCAATCATCTGGGAATAGCTCAAAGGCTTCTATGAAAGAGGAGAACATCAACATCCTGACTTCATGTTCCTTAGGCACGAAGTTGAAGAAATTGATGAGACTATGAAGCATTACCAACACCTGTTTGAGCAGAAACAATAGCTTGAAGGTCCTTCTACTGCTGAGTAGATGAAGAATGGAAGTTGTCCATAAGTTGGACAGGCTTGCCATTACCTGCTCCTAACATCAACAGTCCAAACTTGTTGAAATTTTTCTTTTTGTACATATGTTGTACTTTATTACATCAGTTGTAATCTATCTTATTTATATTAGTTGTAATTTACCTTAGTACATCAGTTGTACTTCTGTAAAAACTTGTGTTATTTAAATCAATGTCAGTGTATATATAAACTGATCTTTTACTTTACTTCATTGTTTTACTTTCATTTCAGCCAATGTATTGTAAAAATATATAGTGATCAATGATAAAATCAGCTTAGACTGATTATTGCAAATAGGGTGAGATTGTTAGGCACAAAAAGGCCTCAGTCAAACCTGTTATACATCTTAGGGGAGATTATTAATCAAACCTGTTTGATGCACTTGAAGGTATAAATTAAGGCCATGTTAATGCCTTATTGAAACCTGAAAAGTGATTTGCAATATAAGTCAAAGCTGCTTACCCTGTTACATTAGTTGTAACTTAGGCAGATAGCCCAAACTGTCCTATTTTGTTGGAAAGGCTGGACAAAAACTGTCCACGCTGCTCATGTCGGGTGAGCAGCTTGGACCAAAACTAATTGTTCTGTTCTTTGAGAATAAAAGATGTTCTTTGTGAACAAAACCTGTTCTTTGTGAACAGGTTATACACCTTATGGAATTGGTTTTCATGTCATCATATATTGTCTTGGGCGAAAAGATCAGATTGCAAGTCGAAGACAAAGTGGAAAATCAGAACTTCTTACACTGCCCAAGCTGTTCTGATACATGAAGACAAAGTGGATATTTGAAATGCGTGACAGACCAGTTCTTATATCAAAATGGCTCTCAAGAAGAGGAAAGGATTAAAGTTGACATTCCTCTTTAAAGTAATGCAAAATGCAACAGAGACAAAAAGGAAAAGACAAAGATTCTACTACATAGGGACAAATGTTGTTTTGTTAGAATGTGCAGAAAAGCAGTTTTGTCTTTTTGGAAAGGCACTCCAATATCTCTGCATCCAATAAGGAAGGTTCACTAGTATTCTCTAAGAGAGTATAAAAGGAAGCTTCTAAGGAATGTGAGAAAACCAAGAGAGAGATATCCTGAACGTGCAAAGAATTGGGTTTTCATGCATGCAAAGTCTGCTTAGAATAAAATAGTTAAGTGTGTCCGAGTTGTTCTTGTTCAAGCTGTTTGTCTGTCGTGTAAAATCAATGAGTCAATCTTAGTGAGTGAATTCATTGTATCTAGTCTGAGTGTATCTTAGATTAGTAGTTTATCTGTTGCATCTGTCATCTCAGCTTGAACCATTCTGCAGTTCAAGCTTGTTGATAATTAACACTTGTTGATATACACATACAAACATTAAGAAATTGTGTTGAAATTTTAAATAGCTGTATTCACTCCCCCTCTACAGCTCACAGCAACATACTAGGGAAACCTTTTGGGACCTACAGAAACCTTAGGAAGTCCTTCACTACTGGGAACGAAGACTGGGCCGATCATACTGAGTTGGAATTGATGAAAGGCTCCGATATGTAGGGGAGCCGGAATGTGTTTTGGATACTAAAGTGAAGAAACTGAGAAAGAAGTAGATAGAAATGGTGTTAATACGTTAGAATCATCACAAAGGAGCAAATCATATGTGGGAGACAATAGTTGACATGCTATCAAAGTATCCATATCTGTTTGAAGCCAACTAACTTCGAGGAAGAAGTTTAAGGGTGGTGGAGCCCACGCTGTAACATCCTAGGATTTTAAATTATTGTATTTCAAGGTTAATTAGATAAAATATGTAATTGCTGTAATCGAGTTGGATTATTAATGAAAACTTTATTTATGTGGAAATTAAAGTTGGTTACTGAGATTGAATAATTATGAAAATCATATAATGATATGTTTATAATAAGTTAAATGAAGTGTGATGAAAATATAAGACTTGAAACTTTATTTAAGAAAATAGGCAAGTGGATGGACCACTTGTGCAAATAACCAAAAGTTGGACATAAAAGACTCTTGAAGTGTTGCAAGAGCTCACTTGCAACTTTTCACCTTCAAAGACACACACAAATTCTCTCTAAAAATATTCAAGAGAGTTGCTGGAAATTCAGATTTGAAGGTGAAATTTAGGATAGGAGCTGAAATTACAAGGATTTAAGTTAGATTTAAGGTAAGAAGTGGTTATCTTCTTATTTGGGGGTTAGAATTTTCTTGGATGAGCTTAAAAATGCAAAAACGAAATTCAAATATGACTTTATAGTTGAAAAACATCAATTGAAGCCTATGGAAGCATTAGAAACAACAATCATCAACGGATTTATCCTAAAAGGTAAGAATTTTGAAGTTTTAAGAAGTTTTGTGTTCTTGAATATAATCATAATTTCAGGTTAAATATGAAAAAATGAGTGTTATTGTTAAGAAAAATAGTTTAGAAACACCCAATATATGTTAAAATATCATTTATATAGATTGCATGTTCCAAGAAATGAATTTGATGAATTTTTGAACAAAATGTAGGTCTCGATTTTGCACGTCGACTCATCGAGTCGAGCCTGGTGACTCAACGATTCGCTATGAACATCAACCTGAAAATTTCTTTTAAGTATTTGTGACCCGAACTTCGAGTAGGAACCGAACTTCGGATGTGAGGGAAACTTCGGGTGGGCAACCGAACTTCAGATTGGTTTATTTGGGGTTTAAGTGGATTTCCCAAACGGTGATCCGAACTTCGGACCTTGATTCGACGAGTTGAGGTGAGTGACTCGGCGAGTCGATCACAGTTCAAGCGAACTTCGAATCTGATATAAGGGATTCGAAGTTTTAGACTAAAAATCAAAATTTTGAGATGACTTTAACATTATATAAGAACTTTGGATGATGGGAACTTCAGACCTAGTAAAATCCGAACTTTGGGTTCATTTATGAACTTTGGATGGTGGATCCGAAGTTGAACACTTTGGATGGTATTCTCCTATTACTGATATGACGGGTCCCTCGTGGTGTTGTTAAACATATAGTGGGTGAATTGTGACTAAAGAACAATTGTTGGTAACTGTGATTTCCGGTTGAAAGCCCGAGTAGAAATATAAAATAATTGAAGTTTATTAACGCACCCATTGTGTGTACTTAGATTTTATATGTCTACATTTGTTTATGCTAGTTTTTGTTCATTGAGGCATCTTGATTCACTTCATTTGGCACTCTGCTGACTTGCGTTTATTTTGATACACATTGTTGCTTATTTATATGTTATTACATGTTCCACTTTCTTTGTTGTGCATCAATGTGATGGGCTTTCCAGCTATAACTGGTACTTCGATGCTACCGAGGTTATATGACCTAGAGCTGGTCCCTCTATGGTCCGGAAGGGCAGGTGTAGCAATCCCGATGATAAATTTTGCCTCAACTGAAATTTGTATGTTCTATGCAATAGCACAATGGAGCTTCGTGCTCATATGTGAATCCATACTTCGTGTACGAAGGGGTGCACGATGTTTATCGCTAGTGTGACGCATGTTTGCTACATAAAACTTGTAGAATGTATAATCTTTGTACTCACTAAGTAATCACTTATCCTTTAGTTGTTGAGATTTTTCAGGAAAGGGAAAATCCGCTGCTGGACCTTCTAGCTAGGTCATTTGTTGAAGTGTTTGAGGACTCTACTACTTAATCGGTAACTGAATAACAAAGATTCCACTGGAATCATTTGGGAGGGTTATAATAAATTTTGAGTGTCTAGAATTAGAATGGAACCTTGTAGCACTATTTTATGTTTACCTTTAACTTCATTTATGTATTTTTTTTACCAATTTCTTGTAATGTACTAAGCATTTGGCATTAAAATTTGATTATGGGTTCTATCTTTAATACTGGGTGATCTTTTTGTGGTTATTGTGACAAGGGTGTCACATACAGATGCAAGTTTCCTGTATTTCTGTGCAAACAGTGGCTTAATCCCCCAATCTATTTGCAACTCGATTTTACACATAAAAATGACTAGAAACATACACTCCAACATACATAAATATAATTCTAACACTTTGATATCATTTAACACGTTAAATCCTTGAATTCAACCTAGAACTTATTTGATATATGAAACATGTTGTTTGTGAAGATTTAGAAGGTTAAAGATGATGAATTCACAACTTTAATTCTTGGTTTCTTCCTCCTAGTCAACGCGGACAAATACAGATGTAGGTTTTTTATGAATGAGAAATGAAAGCAGGAAAGCATGTAGGTGTGGATTATATATGTTTTCGTTTAAAACCCAATTCACGACTCGTTATTTACCCGGTTAATCAACTTTCAAATGTTATACCTTCGGTATTCTATTCAACTAACGTTCATTATTATTTTTTTAAAAAGAAATATTCTAGTCAAATTAATCTCGTAACTTGAATTTCAAGAGATATACGTGAACAGTTTCTCGATTAACTCTTTAACCGATCCAACTCAGTAATAAAATTAATTAAACAACTTATGTAACTTCACATATCTGGCCTAGAGATAGAATGTTACACTCTATTTAAAAAAATTAAAATTTAATTGATCAAAATAAATAATGATTATAAAATAGTGTTGGGAATTTGTTAGATCAAGATCGAGATGAATCATAGACAATTGGAACAATCTTGCATTGAATTGAAAAAAATTCTCTCAAATACAACTTTGAAGCACAATTACAAAATGAAAGAATTCTAAAATCTAAAAATTTCCATACCAAACATCTAAACTTTCACCTAATTACATGATTAGTCCTTGAACTTCTATTGTTAGTTGTTTTCACCTCTATAATTAATACAAAATAATCTCCCCCTTAGAGGTGAAAAACAATAATACATACACAAAACAAAAAAATAAAGACTCTATAATTGTGAAAATTACAAATCAAAACTAGACATCAAAATATATTGAGTCTTAAAAAATGCGATCTTCAATGATCTTTAGTCTTTCCTTCTCTCTTATTATTATCAGTATCTCTATGATATTCATATCTTATCTTTTTTTTGATATTCTCTTCTCTGTTAAAATCACTCTCCCTCTTGAATCATCATTTTTATATAATTCTCTCCCTTGATTTTTAAAAACAAACAGATCTTCAAAATCTCAACGACTGCTAGAAATATATTGACAATTGTAGGTTCCAATAGATTTGTCAAGTATGTTGCTGTAAGCTGTAGAGGGGGGGGGGGGGGGGGTTGAACACAACTATTTAAACTTTCAGCACACTTTCTCAATGTTTCTATGTATATATCAACTAGTGTTAATTACAAACAGGTTTGAACTGCGGAATGGTTCAACCCGAGATGACAGAAACAACAGATGAACAACTAATCTAAGACTCACTCAAACTAGTTAACAATGAATTCACTCACTAAGGTGCACTCACTGATTTACAAGACAGACGTAATCTTAGAATAAGAACAGCTTGGACACACTAACTATTCCATTCTGAGCAGACTTTGCATGCATGAAAACACAATTCTCTTGCATGTTCTGGATATTTCTCTCTTGGTTATCTCACATTCCTTAAAAGTTTCCTTTTATACTCACTGAGAGAATCTCATTGAAACTTCCTCATTGGATTAGAGATAGTGAAGTGCCTTTACAAAGAGACGAGACTGCTTTTCTACATATTCTGACAAAACAAAATTTATCCCTATGTAGCAGAATCTTTGTCTTTTTCATTTTGTCTCTGTTGCAGGTTGCTTTACCTTACAGAGGAATGTCAACTTTAATTGTTTCCTCTTCTTGTATACCCATTTTGATATAAGAAATGGTTTGTCACCCATTTCAAATATCCACTTTATCTTCATGTATTAGAACAACTTGGGCAGTGAAAGCAGCTTCTGATTTTCCACTTTGTCTTCGACTTGTAAACTGATCTTCACGTCCAAGACATTACATAATGACATGGAAACAAATTCCATAAAATGTATAACCTGTTCACAAAGAACATAACACTTCACTTTGGTTTAAGTTGTTCAACAGACATGAACAGTGTAGAAAGTTTATGCCAAACCTGTCCAACAGTTTTGGACAACTTAGGCAATCTTCCAAGTTACAACTATTGCAACAGGGTAAACAGTTTTAGACTTATATTGCAAATCACTTATCAGGTTTCAATAAGGCATTAAAGGACCTTAAGTTATACCCTTAAGTGTATCACTCAGGTTTGATTTATAATCTCCCCCTATGATATAGAACAGGTTTAATTGAGGCCTTTTGTGCTAAACAATGTCCCCCTATTTGAAATAATCAGTTTAAGATGATTCTATCAATGATCACTATATATTTTTACATTACATTTGCTGAATGAAAGTACAACATTGAAGTAAAGTAAAAGATCACTTTATACATACTGATATTGATTCAAATAACATATGTTTTTACATGAGTACAACTGATTTACTAGAAATGATTACAACAAATGTAAAAACGTACAACTAATGTACAAAGAAAAGTTTCAACATATTTGGACTGTTGAAGTGGGGATCAAATAATGGCAAGCATGTCCAACTAATGGACAACTTCCATTCTTCATCTACTCATTAGTAGATGGACCTTGAAGTTGTTGTTGTTGCTGTTCAGCCATCTGATAGTATTGTTTCATAGGTTCATCAACTTCTTCCGTC
This sequence comes from Centrapalus pauciflorus, assembly GCA_020465985.1. Classification (NCBI taxonomy): domain Eukaryota; kingdom Viridiplantae; phylum Streptophyta; class Magnoliopsida; order Asterales; family Asteraceae; genus Centrapalus; species Centrapalus pauciflorus. Next base: position 26,885 of record JAANYP010008911.1, on the reverse strand, counting down.
TCATTCCTTAGGAACACGCAGTCTCGACTCTCAAGTTCTCCTCTTTCATAGAAGACCTTAAGATGTTCCCAAATGATGGCTCTCCATTTTGCATGCTGTTCAAAAGCATTAGAAAGTTTGAAAGCAATGACTTGCTTAAGACCAGCCTAAGAAGATCTGAAGCTGTTACGCACAAAAAAGCCTCAAGTAAACCTGCTATACATCTAAGGGGGAGATTATTAATCAAATCTGTTTGATGCACTTGAAGGTATAATTTAAGGCCTCTTAATGCCATATTGAAACCTGAAATGTGATTTGCAATATAAGTCAAAGTTGCTTAGCCTGTTGCATTTGTTACAACTAAGGTAGATTGTCCTAGCCTATCTATTCTGTTGAACAGGCTGGACATAAACTGTCCATGCTGCTCATATCTGTTGAGCAGCTTGGACAAAAACTAAGAGTTCTTTTCCTTGTGAACAGAACCTGTTCTTTGTGAACTTGTTATACACTTTATGGAATATGTTTCCATGTCATCATGTATTGTCTTGGACGAAAAGAATAGTTTGAAAGTAGAACACAAAGTGGAAAATCAGAAGCTGCTTACACTGCCCAAGCTATTCCGATACATGAAGACAAAGCAGATATTTGAAATGGGTGACAAACCATTTCTTATATCAAAATGGCTCTACAAGAAGAGAAAAGGATTAAAGTTGACATTCCTCTTTAAGGTAAAGCATTCTGCAACCGAGACAAAAAGTAAAAGACAAAGATTCTGCAATATAGGGACAAATGTTGTTTTGTCAGAACGTGCCGAAAAGCAAGTTTGTCTTTTTGGAAAGGCTCTCCACTATCTCTGCATCCAATGAGGAAGGTTCACCAGTATTCTTTGAGAGAGTATAAAAGGAAGCTTCTAAGGAATTGAGACAACCAAGAGTGAGATATTCAGAATGTGCAAAGAAGTGTGTTTTCATGCATGCAAAGTCTGCTTAGAATAAGACAGTTGAGTGTGTCCAAGTTATTCTTCTTCAAGCTATCTATCTGTCTTGTAAAAACAGTGAGTCCATCTTAGTGAGTGAATTCATTGTATCTAGTCTGAGTGTGTCTTAGCTTAGTAGTGTATCTGTTATATCTGTCATCTCAGCTTGAACCATTCTGCAGTTCAAGCTTTTTTGTAATTAACGTTTGTTGATATATACATACAAACATTGAGAAAGTGGGTGAAATTTTAAATAGCAGTATCACCCCCTTCTACAGCTTACAGCAACATACTAGGGAAACCTTTTAGGAAATACAACTGGTATCAGAGCAGTTTAGAGTGTGTGTTAACTCTAGATCTCTCATTACTCCCTATTTCCCACCATGGACAACAGTGTTGTCAGTTCTTCTTCTTACTATGACAATGGGTCAATGGCAAAACCTCCCAAGTTCAATCATCAGAACTTCTCTGGCTGGAAGTGCAGAATGATGCTCTATTTAGACAATCTAGATGTACAACTACCAGAGATAGTGATGGAAGGTCCCTATGTGCCAACTTTTGTCACTACTATAACTCCTGCTGCTGAAGGAGTTATTCCTGAAGTCGGGACGATTGAGAAGGCAAAAGCTCAATGGTCTGATGAAGACAAAAGGCTGGTTTCTCTTAATGCAAAAGATAGGAACAACATTGTTATTTCTCATCCTGATGACGTGTTCAAACAAGTTGAGAAAATGAAGACTGCAAAAGAGATATGGGATACTTTGTGTACCATCTATGATAGTCCCACTATCACACTGGATAACAGGATCAACAATCTTGTTAGAAGGTATGAAGAGTTCTTTGCAAAGCCAAAAGAGACTCTCACTGAAACCTATACCAGGTTTACTGCCTTGATCAATGATCTCAAAGCTGTTGGGATCACCAAAGACAGTTTAACTCTGGTGAATAAATTTTTGGACATTTTGCCCGGGGAATGGAATTACTTCTCTACTATCCTCAGAAACTCAGGCACCATCAGAGGCATGGATCTTGTAAATCTTTATGGATCCTTGCTAAATGATGAGCAATCAAGGCAATAGAAAGGAAATGCCTTAGAGATGTCCAAAAGAGGTGTTGCCTTAGTGGCCAGCGTAGGACAACCTGTTGGTCAGGTGTGTGATGTGTTCACATAAGTTGATCAACAAGATGATGATGAAATGGGGAAAATGTATGAGGAAGAAGACCGTGAAGACCTTACTGAGTTTGATGATGAGCAAATGATTGCTATGCTTGTCAGAAAATTCAATAAGAAAAGGTTTGGTGGTAAGATGCTACAAAAGAAATAAGGTGCCATCAAGAAGAATGAATTTGAAGAAACTAAGGCTGAGTGCTTTAAATGTGGCATAACAGGCCATATAGCTGCTGACTGTGTATCTAAAGTTGTTGGCTCTTCCTCCAAACCATACCAGACAAATAAAGATGATGGCTACAAGGTTAAGTACCTAATGGTCAAGGCTAAGCTGAAAAAGTTGGAAGACTCAGTGGCTTCTAACAAGCAAAAGTAACTTATGGCTAAAACTTGTGACTGGGAGGAGTCTGATTCATCATCTGATGAAGAGGACAACAACTGTCTGATGACCAACACTGATGTCCCCTCAACAAACCATTTCAAACAGGACCTGGCTGAAGCTGAAGCTCTCAGCACTTTTTAGAACTGGTGTCCCCTCAACAAGCAATTTCAAACACATCAACACCATTTTATTAGAAGAAAAGAGAGAGACAGACTCAAAGCATGCTAAGTTTCAAAAGATTGTTTACTCTTGGTGCCAGTCAGCTCAGAAAGTCAACCACTGTATCAGTCAGCAAATTTCTGCTCAAATCCAAGCCTATGTTGGAGGAGATCTTGATACAGCAGCTTCAATTGTTGAGATTAATAATCTGGAAAAAGACTTATCCACTCTTGGTGAGCTTCCAAGTACTTTTATCCAAAGAGTATATGGAAAGCTAGTCTCAACAAACAGGTTTGTCAAACCTCACAACACTGATAGTTTATGTGAAACGGCTAGAAAGGCTGAGGATGATGGAATGTGATCTCCATCAAATCAGCCTGCTAACTGTCTAGCCAATTCACATAGACAAAAGAAGGGTAAACAAGTTAAAACTGCATCTTTGGACACTAAACCTGTTAAACAGACAGGTTCTGGGTCTAAAGCTGATGGGAAGAAACCTGTTAACCCTTTTGATGCTGAACATTTTGAGAAAAAGTTTTCAAAAGAAAAGCAGCATGCTTTCAACAGGGGTAAGTCTCATGTTGGAAGCAAATCTGCTGTGATTTCAAATAAGTTTTTAAATAATAGTGGAAAGCTGGTTGTAAATGAAGAAAAATCTTTTATTAAAACCAGAAGTAATGATTATGTTGATAGGCAACAGTCATCACATCTCAGTAAAGGCAAGGGCAATGCCATTACTCAACCTGAGAAAGCTGGGAATAACTTTCCTAAAGCTGTGGAAGGACAAAAGACAATCAAACTACCTGTGTTTGATCTCTGTCCCAAAAAGAGGAAAGAGGACACATGCAAAGTTGTTGTTGTTGTATATTCCACTCAAACTGTTGGTTCTTCTAAAACAAGTGATAAGTTTGCTAAACCTATTGAGAAGTCCAACAAAGATATCCAAGGATATGTCTCTGGGGGTACTTCTTCCAAAAAGTCTAAAAAGAGAAAATGCTACAAATGTGGGAAGAAGACTCATATGGCCAAAGACTGTCCTGAAACTAAGGACATGAGGCCTGCTGACACTGTTAGCTCTAAAATTGCAAAACCAGCAGTGTTGGAAGTAACATGGTCATTGAGGAGAGTATCCAAGATGATATAATCCAAATTGAAAATATTAGTGTAGATCTTAGTGGTCCATCAACAAACGTTGATGAAGAAGGAGAACTCATCCTCATGCATGTTAAACAACCAAGCCAGGCTCGGTACGTGGACAGCGGCTGCTCAGGCCACATGAAAAGATGCAAAGATTTGCTAAGTGATCTGAGGCCTGAAAAAGGCCCAAAGTTCACCTTTGGTGACAATGTTCAAGGATCCACAGAAGGATTATGGAATCCTCCAAGCTGGTGCTGCAATATTTAAAAGAGCGGCCTATGTGTCTGGGCTAAAACATAATCTTGTTAGCATTAGTCAACTGTGTGACGCTAGCTACAAGGTTAATTTTGATGAGCACCTGGGGTACATACTGGATCCCGAAGGCAAAGTTGTGTTGTGTACACAAAGGAAGAAATGTGTATATGTTGTAGATATGAATGGTGGATTTTCTGAAAGCTCATCCCCTGCACTATACTATGACTGCCTCCCCTGGTGTCATGCTCTAGGAGATGGTCTATGAGTTTTAGTATACATGCTCCTATGATCCTGCTACCAAAACATTCAGGGGAACCATTCTCAACACCACCAAAACTTTTGAGATTACAACTGCTCTTATTCTGGAAGTACTCCACCTTCCAGTTGTTGAAAAGTATGAGAAGCCACAGCCGGAGAATAAACAGATGGGCAACCTGCCACGCTGCTCTATTGTAGCAGAACCAAAGGTGGATGCAACCTTGTTTAGGAGGGACCTCTCCCCAACTTACAGCTTTCTCTTCACCTCAGTGCTGATGAGCTTAAGTTGCAAAGTTGGTTCCATCAACCATCTTAGCAGGGATGAAATTCCAATAGACCTAAAGTTTGTGGACGGGACTACTCTTAACATGGTCAAATGGATTTTCGTAAATCTGAGGAACTTGGTGGAGCAAGAACATCATCCATTTTCTGAGCCTCATCTTCAAACATGTTTGTGGTGTGAAACTCTACAACTCTCAGCCTTACCTGACTACTATGGTGTTTCCAGTCATAGGGAATAGGGTATTTTACACTCCAGTTCTTGATGATGAACCTCCTCTAGCAACACCAATGAGGAGGTTGCTTGGTTTGGTGGAAGGACCTTCTACTCAGGAGGTGGATCCAATCATTGCTCTTGGTGGAAAATCCAAATCACGGCCTAAAAAGGCAAAACGTGCTTTGAAGACCAATGAAGTTGGGCTATCATCAAGAAGGATAAAATAGCAAAGTCTGCACCCTCAGCCTCAGTGGCTGAGGGGGAGCAGGCTGGTCACCCTGGTTCATATGTTGAACCTGAAGCCTTTGTGGCTAGTGCCTCTGTGGCACTTGAGACTATGGAACAGGTTCAACCTCTTGTTTCTAACCTAGTCTCCCCACTAGTCTAAACTGAACACCATATCACCTATCCACAACATCCATCTTCTCCATCCTCTCTCTCAATGTAGTCCATGTTAAGAAAGAAATCCTTAGCCAAAAAGAAAACCTCCACCACTCAAAGGAGCCCCTCTGACCCCTCTCAACAGGAGTTAGTTGAAAAAGAGGAAAAACCTGCTGCATCTCCTTCGCCTACTTTGGGAGAAGGAGCAGCCAATGTAGAGCCTGCTTCAATTCACACTGAGTCAACCCTGGGTCAGCCTGAGCCCTCTGGTTCCTCACAAAAGAAACCAGTTGTACAAAAGGAGTCAACCATATCAACTGTCCAATCCTCTCAACAGGCTGAAGACATTGAAACACGGGAGCACTCTCCACTCCACACTGAGTCCACACAGTTCCCACCTCATATTTTTTCTACACCTACTGAGTTTGCACACGGTGCCAAACCTACTGGTACAAGCCAACCAGCAGATCAGCCTTCTCATTCTACTCCTTATGATGCAGTTGTTCAATCCCAAACAACTGCTGAAGGACCAACAACCCAAGCTGATGGGTCTCAGGGTATGGAACAACCCTTTGGTGAAGCTGCTCCCCTAGTGTAAATTCCACCATCAGCTTTCACCACTGATGATGATGAAATGCACATCTCCCCATGAAGAGGTTCCTATAAAACAAGGCACTACTGAGCGAACCACCCATGGTCTTGATGAAGGTGTTACCATGCCAGTGACATCTGAAAGGTCATCAACCCCTATAGCCTCACCTCATGAAGCAGTTACAGCCACTGCTGAAGGTATTCTTGACCCTTTCAAGCTGGGTCACATGACCTTTGCCATCCCAAAGTGACCCCTACACTCCTCAATCCTCTCCCTCATATTCATCTCCATCCACACAATCAAAAGAATCCACCCATACTCCCCCATTACCCAAAGACCTTTCTTTGAAGGACAACTGTCTTTGCTGTCCAACAAAGTTAGTTCTTTGGAAACATCAATGACTTCCCTCCCTTCTACTATTGCAGACTCCGTGTCTGTATAGCTTCAAGGTTTTCTTGATTCGTTCAAGACTTCCTTTCCAACCCCTTCTCCCCAACCTGATCATTACTCACAGCTGCTTACACTCACTGCCCAGCTGCAACACCTCTCATCCTCCCTCTCATCACTTCTAGATCACCAACAGGACTCTGTGTCCAGCCTGGCAGCTATTTCACAACAACTGTCAGGTATTGCTGAAACCTGCTCTACCACACTTGAAACACCCTCACAACTAAATAGGGTATTTCACACACATTTAACAATAATTTATATAATAATACTTTGCGGAAAATGCGTCAAATTTAAATTTTCAATATTCAAAAGCCATCAACATGATACTTCCCACTTTGTCACCTAATAATGAGCAAAGAGTGGGGTATCATGGATCAAAGCAGATGGGTTACAATTTATAAACATCTAGGTTATCTAACCATGGGTTAAAGCTAAGTTCATCCACGAGCATATGCCAAAAAGGGAGTCCACTAATCCCGCACCCGAGCAATCCAAAAGCTATGCCAAAAATGCAAGGAACTCTAAGCTAGCCCCAACCGAAATCAACTAGACGGACCGGCTGGGCCCTTACCATTGACAGCGCCTGAAAAGGGTTAACAACTAACAGAGTCAACATAAAGTTGAGTGAGTTACTAGATTAGATATAACACAAGGTATATAGATGCAATGATGATCAACATAATGATTCCAAACGGCATAAGTCAAGTGCACAAGATGAGTGATCAAATACCACATGCCCCTTCATAATTCGGGGTTCCCTAGCAAGTACGGGTGTGGTGATGCCTCTAGCAAGTACGAGGCTGTCCCTAGCAAGTACGGGACTGTCCCTAGCAAGTACGGGACTTCCGACAATGCAAGTACGTCGGCATCCGGCATCCAAAGGGGCCAGGAATAATCCATGGATATCCAGGTGAGTCCAAACGAAAGGTATAATCAACAAATGAGGTCCAAGATGCCTCGAGAATACGAATATGCCATGCATTGATGAAATGGATGAATAAGCAACAATCATATAATGCCATAGTATGAATCAACAACGAATGATCAATCATAAAGCAACTAGTACATCATATATGACTTTATGAAAATCTAATACTAGAACTCACAGTGATTGGTTATCAAGATTTCAAAGCCTTCCAACCATGCCACAATAGCCCCGAGAATGGCTAAGACTTGTGACCAAGCCTCTTTCGATTCGATTCGCCTATAAGCATTCATAAGACGCACACATAAGCTCCCGAACACAATATAAGACCCTAAGATAGTCCTAAGGGTGTTGGGACATCAAACCGAAAGTACTAAGTCCAATAGAGGCCCTAGGAGTTCCGGAATTGATTTAAGGCCTTCAAACCCTTTAAACACTTAATTTAGAAGTGCATCGGACGCATAAGACCCGAGCATCGACCCCTAACCATGGAAAATGAATTTCGGGGACAGAAAGTTGGTAGAGGCGCGACCCAGAGGGGGTAGAGGCGCGACCAACAGGCTGCCCCCCCACAGACTGCAACTTAAATGCCCAAAAATGCACCAAAACCCTCCAAAACTCCCATAATTGCTTCTAACCATTGAAATAGACTTTACCAACCATATAATCAATATATTAAGGTCATTTAAACCTCTCTAAACATAATAGAATCATTTCGTAACAATTCATGATTCCATGGAGCTCATACGGACTCCGAACGAGTCCGAAAACGACCGAAAGCTCCAACCGACAACACCGAGCTCCAATTGAGCTCATAATCAATTTTAACCAATCCCATAGCATTATTAAACATACTTGGGCTATGTTTAGACATCCAACATACCTCTAAACATTGAAACCCAATCCCAAAATGATTTGGAACTCGTTGTGGCATTTCACCGAACACTTGGTGTGCGGTATGGGCCTAAAACGCCAATTTGAGTTCTTGCACGTGTGTTGTGTTACCCAACATATGAAAACACTTTAAGAACATAAATAAACACATTTTAAACACATTAACACCAAAACATACCATTCCATGATTCCATGGAATTCGTACGAGCTCAAACCGAGTTCTTAAATGGCCAATACACAAATAAGTCTTCGAAACTCCAATTGAGTTCCTACTAACTTCCATTCAACTCCATGGCCCTAAATAACACATTTGACTCACAATTTATCATACAAACATGTATCTAGATGCAATTTATCTTTCATACACCATTGGAGCTCAAAAGAAGCTCCAACTTGGGTTTCTCCCAAGTTCACCAAAATCCAACTCCAAATGAGTTTCCACTTGACTCAACTCATGTCATTTTACTACTTAACATATTTGAATCACAAAATATCATATAAACATACTAAATCAACACAACCCTTTCCACATCCACCATTGAAGCTCAAACAAAGCTTCAACTTGGGTTTTCCACCATACTCACCCAATCCACCCAATAAACCATATATTTATGACCCAAATACTTTTATAAACCGTAAATATTACCATATTCAAGATATTGGAGTCATTTTCCAACTCCATCACAAAAACCCACTTAGGGTTGTGTTCTTCCAACTTGAAGAACAACAATGGAGATAAAGGGGAGATGAAAGGAATGTGCTATACCTTCAAAGATGGCACCAAAATGATGATTTCTTGCCTTAAACCTTCAACCTTTGATCAACCACACAAAACCCTAGCTCTTTTTCTCTCTTTTCTCTCAAGATTGAGAAAAATGAAATGTGAGGTGTGTGTTTGTGTGTTTGGACGGTTTGGAGAAGAAAAGGGAGGGGTTTGGCCTTTGGCCACCCCCAACCCTCCATTTATGCACAAATATACAATACACCCCCTTCCCATTAAGTCTTTCAATTTTCACTTCCATAAAATACAAACTAAAATGTCATAACTTGCATTTATTTAACAATTCAATACCCAAGTTAGCATTTTGACATAATTATACTAAATATATTTAGACACCGCATTAATCAATTCTTATGTCATACTGATAATTATTTAAATGGCAAAGTACATTACCTATTTCTATCATTTAAGTACAACCCAACACTTTATTTCTTTAATCATTCAAGTCCCAACAATAGCGATCATTACTAATATTTGGTAATTAACTCATAATATTGTACCTAAGTTCACAATTAAAATTGTTTCACAAAGTTAATTACCTTTTTAAATTATTGGGGTGTTACAATTCCTCCCCACTTAAAAGGATTCCGCCCACGGAATCAATTCGACTCAAACAATACCGGATATTTTGCCTTCATCACGGCTTTCGTTCCAGAAGTCATTAAAGGTCTACGATGATGTTTACAAAATCCACCGAACCAACACTACCTCGATCCCTTTAGTTCTCAACTTAGTGACCTTTCAATTCAATACTTGGTCGGGTATCGGGACGTCAATGCATAGGTTTTCAACTGTTTATTCCCAAAGTCAAATATGGGTAACTACATACATTAGTATCCATTACTAATTATACAAAATTTTTAGATTAAATCAATGTAGGTGATTCCATAAGTATGCTTCTTTTAATCTATTTTTAACTTCCTGCGATGTTATAACATCTTTTCAACTTCATGTTCCACATTATTCTATTTTCAAGTTATCAATATAGAGACATATTCATCAAATATTGCTATATGCTTTTCATACCAATCGCTATATCATTCATTACATAGTAGTATAACTCAGATAAACCCATTACACTTTACACGTTCATGTCACATTCTAGCATATCACATTTGTACACTATTATTACTTTCAGTGGACAAGTTTTACTAATATGACTCATATGATTTTAACAAGTTCGTAGGATTGAATATCTTTAACCAACTAACATGAGCACTCATGGAGGCTCGATCAACTATATTGGTCAATTCCACTAACCAAACTCATTACTTGCCACAGTCTACAATATATAATTAATACCCCTTGTATAAAGATATTAAAACATGGCGGTTCATCGTACAGTAGGTGCATAAAAGAATCTGGCATAAGTTCATATATTAGTGACTCCTCCTCGAGTCATTTTCGAAAGCAAGCACATTTGCCTACTCATCATTAAGGCCATAAAATGTCTCTCACGCTTAAGTGTTTATCCAAGGTAGTGATCATACCACATATTATTTGCCTTGTCTCATAAAACCGGGCCAAACCACATCATTAGCTAAGATATACAAAATGAACATAGAGAAATCATTCAAAAGAGACTTACTATTTAACCAATAAAGTCATCACATATGAGACAGCAATCTGTATTAAGTTCAAATTAACTTTATCTAATATATGCACCTTGGAATGATGTTCAAGAATCATAGAAATGCAATATGTGAGCGTCTAAGGGATATAGTTCAATTCTAATGTTACATGTATCAATTAGCCACTTATCCCTTAAAACTTTCATAACCACTCTTACTTAATAAGGTTATCATTCACTTTAAGATAACTATGCACTTTTAAGGGACTAACATGAGTACCAACCGTCATTATTATATATATACACACGTTACCATGTTTGTCCAAAATATTGCTAGCTTTTCTACGTTGCTAGGTCTATGTCCTACCATTAGGATTAATATTTCGATTTCATATTAAGATTATCCATTCATGTAACTATGTAAGCAACAGGTCTACGATGTTAACTGATTCGTTTAAATGAAATTTATGCACTCGACAAGTTCATACTAATCATCCATACTTTGCAACTTGAGTATTAGATATTTTCTTTATTTGTCTAGTCAGTTGTCGAATACTTTCCGATAGCAAAATTTTGTTAACACATAGATTAACTTATTCGTTTCATGTAGATGTGTCACATCACCAATATTCACTCATTTAAACTCGTATAACTACTATCTTCGAATAACTCTAAGTTTTTAGCTACTACTTCATGTCAATAAAGTTTCCATTTAGCATAACTTTTCTCAATATACAGTACAAAATGTGTCAATAATCATCATTCACATACTGTCACATTTAAGTTAGATGGTTGTTCTAAACAACTCCTATCTAATAGCCATCTCATGACACCAATCAATACTTAATTATTTATGTTGTTGCACTTCAATCCGCGCTTCCCATTTCGTATAAATAACTATTAATAGTTACTTGCTCTCAATTGCATGGTGTACCTTCAATGGTGACTTTACTTCATTGCTCTAATTTCAAGTCTTAGAGTCAATTCAACTTTATACCCGTAAGATGCAACTATTTTTAGATCATCATAACTTAACAAAGTAAGAGTTTTCAACACTTTTTTTTTTTTTCACATCAAATTTGAGGGTACTAACATCCCTTATTATAGGTCGTCCCATGACCATTTCTCTCCTATGTGGAGTATTACATGCAACCAAACATTAGGTGTGGTATATCTCTAAAGACCCACATTGACAATATGCATTATAATCTAGCGTTTATCAATATTTAGTGCTCATAGAGTATTTACCTCCCTCGTATATTAGCAAAACAAAACTACTTGCTTCTGAATCGACATAGTTACAATGTGCATCATCATTAACTAGCTTCCAATCCTTTCATAGAGTGAGAACATAGTAAGCATTCATTTCATATTCAAGGATCATATGACAACCATTATGATCCATCCCAACTGAAATGCAACAGGTATATCGATCCATCAATAGATGCAATTGTAGCCTATTCCAATCAAGTTTCAGTTCGTAATCATGCATGTTGAGATTTCATTAGCATACACACGGTTCATATAGTTCATGTTAAAACATGTTAGCGCAAACAAAGCATACATATACAATTAATAAAGTTTCCATCAGTATGATCAATTAACAATTTAAATATTCAGAAACACGAGTAACATGCCAAATACTATCATTACACATATATCTCTATGAACATGATCTGCATATAGCAACAACAATCTACTACCAATGTTCACCTGACAATTAAACGTGTCCATTCTCTTGTAATGAGTCATATTTAATTGTATCTCATAGCATATGCATATTTATCATATTCAATTAAGTCACATAGGTATTCATGACTAATTACGACACTTTTCATGTCATGATATTATTCACGTATGATCGCTCACAACATATATCACCAACTATCTCATAGTTCAAATATAAATATCATTACACTTCTATTTGGCATTTCCATACTATTGTGTAGTTGATACACTTAAGCTTATCATGATCAACCCACCAATGATGAGGGTAATCGCATAAATTAACATTTCAAATAAAAACTTATCATAACTCATATTTGCTATAAGGTCATCGACTTTTACGTTTTCTCATTTTCCTTAATAGAAAGTCACAATTTGATTAACTATATAGGGTCTGGACCAAGATCCCTAAAACGTGGCCCTACTTGTGAATAACACTTGTTCTCATATTATTCGATTCTTCTTCATTCTAGAACCATTATAAGGTCACACGTATCATAAATGATCTTATATGTTGATAAGATATCTATACGTAACTTAGTATAAAACATTTTCAGGACCCACTCTTTTTGACATAAAAGGAGGGTCACTCATAATCATAGTCTTAGATCACAAGATCTATAGAATTAGGCACAAGAAATTATATACCTTTCATGCCTTCTCATTCTTTGCATTATTTAATACTCCTCCAAATATGACAATTATGTCATTATATCCCATGATAGGATTCCACGTACCGATAAATAAGCCAATTAGAGGAGACAACACGAGTCTCGTCCATCAAATATCATTTTTTTTTGAAACAAAATCTATCATTACTCATATCAGTTAAATTACGAGAATTTACAGATATACACAAATGCATATATATATATATATATATATATATAGACTTACGGTCTACCCATTATATTCCCATCCTAGGCCGATTTCAATTTTAAGATTGTTTTACTAGTGCTGCCTAGGTGGGTCAATACCAGCATCTGCAACCGCGTTCAGTGTTGAGTATCGTCGACTATACTCAGTCAATGAACACAGGCTCTGATACCAAATTGAAACACCCTCACAACTAAATAGGGTATTTCACACACATTTAACAATAATTTATATAATAATACTTTGCGGAAAATGCGTCAAATTTAAATTTTCAATATTCAAAAGCCATCAACATGATACTTCCCACTTTGTCACCTAATAATGAGCAAAGTGTGGGGTATCATGGATCAAAGCAGATGGGTTACAATTTATAAACATCTAGGTTATCTAACCATGGGTTAAAGCTAAGTTCATCCACGAGCATATGCAAAAAAGGGAGTCCACTAATCCCGCACCCGAGCAATCCAAAAGCTATGCCAAAAATGCAAGGAACCCTAAGCTAGCCCCAACCGAAATCAACTAGACGGACCGCCTAGGCCCTTACCATTGACAGCGCCTGAAAAAGGTTAACAACTAACAGAGTCAACATAAAGTTGAGTGAGTTACTAGATTAGATATAACACAAGGTATATAGATGCAATGATGATCAACATAATGATTCCAAACGGCATAAGTCAAGTGCACAAGATGAGTGATCAAATACCACATGCCCCTTCATAATTCGGGGTTCCCTAGCAAGTACGGGTGTGGTGATGCCTCTAGCAAGTACGAGGCTGTCCCTAGCAAGTACGGGACTGTCCCTAGCAAGTACGGGACTTCCGACAATGCAAGTACGTCGGCATCCGGCATCCAAAGGGGCCAGGAATAATCCATGGATATCCAGGTGAGTCCAAACGAAAGGTATAATCAACAAATGAGGTCCAAGATGCCTCGAGAATACGAATATGCCATGCATTGATGAAATGGATGAATAAGCAACAATCATATAATGCCATAGTATGAATCAACAACGAATGATCAATCATAAAGCAACAAGTACATCATATATGACTTTATGAAAATCTAATACTAGAACTCACAGTGATTGGTTATCAAGATTTCAAAGCCTTCCAACCATGCCACAATAGCCCCGAGAATGGCTAAGACTTGTGACCAAGCCTCTTTCGATTCGATTCGCCTATAAGCATTCATAAGGCGCACACATAAGCTCCCGAACACAATATAAGACCCTAAGATAGTCCTAAGGGTGTTGGGACATCAAACCGAAAGTACTAAGTCCAATAGAGGCCCTAGGAGTTCCGGAATTGATTTAAGGCTTTCAAACCCTTTAAACACTTAATTTAGAAGTGCATCGGACGCATAAGACCCGAGCATCGACCCCTAACCATGGAAAATGAATTTCGGGGACAGAAAGTTGGTAGAGGCGCGACCCAGAGGGGGTAGAGGCGCGACCAACAAGCTGCCCCCCCACAGACTGCAACTTAAATGCCCAAAAATGCACCAAAACCCTCCAAAACTCCCATAATTGCTTCTAACCATTGAAATAGACTTTACCAACCATATAATCAATATATTAAGGTCATTTAAACCTCTCTAAACATAATAGAATCATTTCGTAACAATTCATGATTCCATGGAGCTCATACGGACTCCGAACGAGTCCGAAAACGACCGAAAGCTCCAACCGACAACACCGAGCTCCAATTGAGCTCATAATCAATTTTAACCAATCCCATAGCATTATTAAACATACTTGGGCTATGTTTAGACATCCAACATACCTCTAAACATTGAAACCCAATCCCAAAATGATTTGGAACTCGTTGTGGCATTTCACCGAACACTTGTGTGCGGTATGGGCCTAAAACGCCAATTTGAGTTCTTGCACGTGTGTTGTGTTACCCAACATATGAAAACACTTTAATAACATAAATAAACACATTTTAAACACATTAACACCAAAACATACCATTCCATGATTCCATGGAATTCGTACGAGCTCAAAGCGAGTTCTTAAATGGCCAATACACAAATAAGTCTTCGAAACTCCAATTGAGTTCCTACTAACTTCCATTCAACTCCATGGCCCTAAATAACACATTTGACTCACAATTTATCATACAAACATGTATCTAGATGCAATTTATCTTTCATACACCATTGGAGCTCAAAAGAAGCTCCAACTTGGGTTTCTCCCAAGTTCACCAAAATCCAACTCCAAATGAGTTTCCACTTGACTCAACTCATGTCATTTTACTACTTAACATATTTGAATCACAAAATATCATATAAACATACTAAATCAACACAACCCTTTCCACATCCACCATTGAAGCTCAAACAAAGCTTCAACTTGGGTTTTCCACCATACTCACCCAATCCACCCAATAAACCATATATTTATGACCCAAATACTTTTATAAACCGTAAATATTACCATATTCAAGATATTGGAGTCATTTTCCAACTCCATCACAAAAACCCACTTAGGGTTGTGTTCTTCCAACTTGAAGAACAACAATGGAGATAAAGGGGAGATGAAAGGAATGTGCTATACCTTCAAAGATGGCACCCAAATGATGATTTCTTGCCTTAAACCTTCAACCTTTGATCAACCACACAAAACCCTAGCTCTTTTTCTCTCTTTTCTCTCAAGATTGAGAAAAATGAAATGTGAGGTGTGTGTTTGTGTGTTTGGACGGTTTGGAGAAGAAAAGGGAGGGGTTTGGCCTTTGGCCACCCCCAACCCTCCATTTATGCACAAATATACAATACACCCCCTTCCCATTAAGTCTTTCAATTTTAACTTCCATAAAATACAAACTAAAATGTCATAACTTGCATTTATTTAACAATTCAATACCCAAGTTAGCATTTTGACATAATTATACTAAATATATTTAGACACCGCATTAATCAATTCTTATGTCATACTGATAATTATTTAAATGGCAAAGTACATTACCTATTTCTATCATTTAAGTACAACCCAACACTTTATTTCTTTAATCATTCAAGTCCCAACAATAGCGATCATTACTAATATTTGGTAATTAACTCATAATATTGTACCTAAGTTCACAATTAAAATTGTTTCACAAAGTTAATTACCTTTTTAAATTATTGGGGTGTTACAACACTAGCCTCTCTAAATACCTTAGTGGTATCCCTGTCAAACTCAATGGAAGCAGGCTTTGATGATATGCATGAGTCTCTTAAAATAACTCTTGCACAGCTTCAAAGTCTGGTGTTCACTGACACTAACATGACTGCCATTTCCCAACTGTCAACCTTAGCCACCTCCCATTCCTCTTCTCTTCAAACCTATGTTACCCGGTTAGCAGAGGTTAAGGACAACCTAGCTTCCTTAGTCCATAGCCTGGTTGGTTCAAGACGTGTTACTAAACCTACTGCAGCCTAGCCTATTGGATCTGTTCCTTCAAGCGGAACTGGTGTTGAAGGCTCTGTGCCATAACCTTCAAAGGGGGAGAAATCTTCCTCAAAGACAAAGTCTAAGGGGGAGAAATCTTCATCTCCCTCTAAGGAGAAATCAGCTTCAGTAGGCCAAGTAGCAGGTCACTTACAAATTGGTGATGCTGCATGAATTCTATAGTCTCTGAAACAGATACGCAGCCTACTCAGGCTAGATTTCCAAGCCCTGCACCATCTAAGGGGGAGGAATCTATTCCTGAGGACAGTCCTTGAAAAAGGAGACACTTAATCTTGGAAGAAACTAAAGAAGAAGATGAAAATGAAAATGAAACAGTTCTGACCAGAGTAGCAAAAGGGAAATATAAGGCTACTGTGGACACTGACTCTGAGACGACCCTTCAACTGAAATACGACAAAGCTCAAGCTAAATACATAGGTCTTACACTAGATACTTGTTATGTCTGGAAACAAGAGCAGCTTGAGATCCTTGAAAGAAATAAGAAAGTGGCAGCCTCTGCCAAAGCTGCTAAAGCCTCTGCAGCCAAGGAGGCAAGAAAAGTCAAAATGCCATCCTTCCATGTACAAAGGAAGCTGATGGAAGATGCTAATGAGTCAGTGACTGGTATAGAGGGTGGAAGAGAGAAAGGTTCACAGGTCTTAGTGACCAAGACAAAGCATGTATCCTCATCATCAAATGCCCAATTCTACTTTGACAATATGGCAAGAAAGAAGTTCTTTGTTGTAGCAGACAGAAAGACTTGCCAAAGAAACTATTGTAAAATCTGTTCCCATATCAAGAAAAGGTAAGTAGTGGAGACTTCAGATCACAAGGCTCGGTGTTGATGGTCCTAAATTGGAAGCTTATGAATCCACTGATGTTGCATGCATGGGATACAGAGAGTGAGATGAACTGGCTATTGCCCTGAGCAGATCAAAATTTGAAACTGCTAATATTATCAGGGCATATGTCAAGAAGCTGATGGAGAAAGTTAAAGACCTAGGCCTAATCTCAGAAGAACTGATCAAAGGTACCTCAAAAGTGGGACCCAAGATCAAGCCTAAAAGACAAAAGAAGGACACAGAGCCTGAGGAGCTGATCATGATGATTGAACAGTGTATGTATGTTATTGAAATCAGAGGGATCGATCATAGCCTGCCTAAGGGAGTTGAACCTAAAGAGGGCAAATTTATTGAAGAACCTGAAGTAGGGGTATTATTTGTGGACCCCTTGACAAAGAGAATGTGTTTCCAGAGAGCTTCAGATCTTCATAAGACTGGTCTTAAGGAAGTCATTGCCTTCAGACTCTCAAATGCTTTTGAACAGCATGCAAGATGGAGGGTTATCATTTGGGAACATCTTAAGTTCTTCTATGAAAGAGGAGAACTTGAAAGCCAAGATTTCATGTTCCTTAGGAGTGAGTTAGAATACATTGATGCCAATCTGGAATGAGCTTATAAGAAAGTTGAACAACAACAACAACAACAACTTCAAGGTCCATCTACTGGTGATAAGTACATGAAGAATGGAAGCTATCCATTAGTTGGACATGTTTACCATTATTTACTCCCAACTTTAACAATCCCAATGTGTTGAATTTCACTTTGTACATTAATTATACTTTATTACACTTGTTGTATTCCATTTCAGTATATTAGTTGTACTTATGTAAAAACATATGTCGTTTGAATCAATATCAGTATGTATAAACTGATCTTTTATACTACTTCAATGTTGTATTTTCAACTCAAACTGTACTATAAAAATATATAGTGATTATTGATAGAATTAGCTTAGACTGAATATTGCAAATAGGGGGAGATTGTTTGGCACAAAAAGGCATCAATCGAAACTGTTCTATATCAAAGGGGGAGATTTTTAATCAAACATGTTTGATGCACTTAAGGGTATAATTGAAGGCCTCTTAATGCCTTATTGAAACCTGATAAGTGATTTGCAATATAAGCCCAAAGCTGCTCAACCTGTTACATTAGTTGTAACTTGGCAGATTGCCCAAGCTATCCTAAACTGTTGGACAGGTTTGGCATAAACTGCCTACGCTGTTCATATATGTTGAATAGCTTAGACCCAAGGGAAGTGTTTAGTTCTTTGCGAACAGAACTTGTTATTTGTGAACAGGATTACATTTATGTAATTTGTTTCCATGTCATCATGCGAAGTCTTGGATGTAAAGATCAGTTTACAAGTCGAAGACAAAATGGAAAATCAGAAGCTGCTTTCACTGCCTAAGCTATTCTGATACATGAAGACAAAGAGGATATTTAAAATAGGTGACAAACCATTTCTTATATCAAAATGGCTATACAAGAAGGGGAAATGATTAAAGTTGACATTCCTCTTTAAGATAAAGCAGCCTGCAACAGAGACAAAAAGGAAAAGACAAAGATTCTGCAACATAGGGACAAATTCTGTTTTGTCAGAATGTGCAGAAAAGCAGTCTGGTCTTTTTGTAAAGACACTCCACTATCTTTGCATCCAATGAGGAAGCCTCAATGGGATTCTCTGAGTGAGTATAAAAGGAAGCTTCTAAGGAATGTAAGATAACCAAGAGAGAGATATCCAGAACATGCAAAAGAATTGTGTTTTCTAGCATGCAAAGTGTGCTCAGAAAAGAATAGTTAGTGTGTCCAAGTTGTTCTTAGTTTAAGTTGTCTGTCTGTCTTGTCAAACAGTGAGTGAACTCATTGTAACCAGTCTGAGTGAGTCTTAGATTAGTTATTCATCAATTGATTCTGTCATCTCAGTTTGAACAATTCTGCAGTTTAAACCTGTTTGTAATTATCACTTGTTAATATATACATACAAACATTGAGAAAGTGTGTTGAAATTTTAAATAGTTGTATTCACCCCCCTCCCTCCCTCTATGGCTTACAGCAACATACTTGGGTGTAACATTCGGCACTAAACCAGGTTAGCAACAATGACCTAATCTGTATTTAATAGCCAATTATAAGCTAATCAGTGGTCATTAGAAATTAATCAAGTGATTAACAGGGTTTATTAGAAAATTCAACTCAATTAGAATCAAATTCATCGGTGCGATTAATCGGGAAATCAATTAATCCGACGAATTTACGATATGAGGGAATAATTCAACTAAGTACATAATTAAATTATGATTAGTGACACAAATCATACACTAATACAATTACTTAACATTAATTATGCAATACTAAAACAATTCATTAAAACAATGCATCTAAAAGTATTTATGAAATTACAAGAAAAGGGAAATACAAGAATACATTTCTAAATACTTTTATACAAAAAAATGTAAAATACATGGAAACTACCTTCACATGGCCAGCCTCATAGTACACACACACACTTGATTTTTAATTTTATATTAAGAAGACCATGCACCATCTACATCAAATCTCCTTTCTCCATTCCCTTTCATTTCACCATTCTCTTTCAATTCAACCAAGTGTGCACTAAACCTCCATTTGAAAGACCAAGACTTTTCCTATAAATAGAGAGCTTCCCTTTCATTATTTTCACACCAAAATCCCTCTTTTTTCACTCTAAAAACCGGATCTATACACACACATCAAAAACCTTTTCATTCAAGTGTTCTTCAAGTGTTCTTCAAGAAATTCAAGTGTTTTGGTGCATATCTTGCAAGGATTTCAACTTCTACTCATAATCATACTCTAAACACTTCAAAGTAAGTAAATACTAACTTACTTCATCTTACATTTATGTTTATATAAGTATTGCATAATATATATAATCACCAACAACAACAAGTTTCATAAAAACTCAAGTTTATAAATTTGTAGTTTTTGTTTTTAAGTTGTTTCTTTAAATGTGTTTATGAATATATGAACACAAAAAATGTTAATATTATGAAAACATGCGATATCTATGTGTTTTATAACTTTTATAACTTTTATACAAGTAGTCTTTGAATAAACAACAAGAATCATAAGTTATTTCAAGTTTATAAACTGCGGATTTTCGGCAGAAAGTTTATATCGACTTTGAAAAATCATAACTAATTCATAACTTATAGAAATGAGTTGATTCTTGTCTCAAAAGTTAGATCTATTTCTTAACTACAGATCTGGAAGTTTTCATAATTTATTTTGGAGTTTAAGACCTCCAGAAATTATTTGGGAAACCGAAAGTTTGACATCTCAAAAATGGCCAACATAGGGTTTTTAACAAGCTTTTTCACCAACCTAAACATGTCGAAAGATGGCTGTTCTTGATTCTAAAAATCCTTTGTATATAGTACTTTAATTTCCTAGAAAAGAAAAGCCTAAAACGTTTTGGAGCTTGGTCAAAAACAGCCTCAAAGTAGGCCGAAAAACCTCCGAAAAAGCTGGAAAATTACATATATATATATATATATATATATATATATATATATATATATATATATATATATATAAACTTGACGTTTTAAGCGGGTTTCATTTATAAACTTGTAATGTTGGGTGATTTAGGACATAAAAACCTATAAATATACATATTATCATATATTAGAGATATTAAGTCCTTATTATCATTTAGGACTCGGTTAAACACATCCGGTTTCATCACCCATCAAACAACGCAAACTTGCATTTTTGCGCGTATTTTGCCATCACAAGCTCGGTGAGTCTTCATAGCCCCCTATTTTCACTATCTTTTGGGGTGGAAATACATGCACTGTTTTCATATGGACATCAAAACTGTTTATTTCTTATATGTATTACATGTTTGGATCCATCAGCCCTCAAATCATGAACCGTTAATTGCATTTATTTGCAAGCGCGAATATATTGTGGATAGATCTATTGGGAGTCATGTCCCCCATTCGGGTTAGTTCGGGTCGGCTAACAGCGAGTGCATATATATTCAACACACGGTATTACAGTCGGGGTTACTGCACAGGGCAAACTCATTTTAATTAAGCTTCGGTTGCATGATGGTTTATGTAATACATACACGGAATTTATGATTTTATAAATTCAACTCATCTGATAATGTCCATACCACTGGTCTTTTCGCGTAAACCTATGAGCTCACCAACAATTTGTTGACGTATTTTAGCATGTATTTTCAGGTGTTTGAGACATGCACATTTATCGGAAGTATTCCAAGGCTTCCGTTCATTTTGGAGTCGCATCGTTTTCAAATTCGGAGATTTATTTGCATCTTTTCGGATAAACTAAATTGTGTATTTAAATTTTAGTATTTTAAGAACTACTTACGCTGTATTTTGGTTATGTAAAACAATATTTATATTTGAAGTTAAATCAATGCATTTTTGAAAAACGTCCATATAGTGGTCGTTCGTTATGATTATGGTTACGCTTCCGCGACGTCACGCTTCGTTGCCAACCGGGGTAACGGGGTGTGACAGATTGGTATCAGAGCCATAGTTATAGTGAACTAAGTTGCATTAGTACCTAGACTATAACTGTCACAAAAACTAAAGTTTTTTCAAATACTGTGAACACATATATGGACCCTGATGACAATAACATGTCGAACAATACGGTTATTGTCCACTTTGATTCAGAGGATGAATTCTCACACATGGGACAAGGAAGCCAAGGTGACACTGTGGTGTACTTTGGATCGGGAACCCAGCCAGACTAAATCAATGACGATGTAATGGACTCGGCAAAGCACAAGGAGGGCAATTGTGGCCCTGCAACACAAATTGCTCCACCATCACCACCACATATGCCACCCTACACCCTATTCAGAAGCCATCCCAATGGACCATTAAGGAAGTTCACCCCTAGGTAAAGGGTGTGACTAGCACAAGGGGAGTCTATCCCGGTACCTACTCATCAGCCAAGCCCGCAACTGTAACGATAAGTGAACGTAAGACAGTGGGGATGGATGCCTCACACTCTCCAAGAGCGGAGAAACGAGGAAGGGATCCAAAACCAGTTTGAAGGCGGAACACCATCTTCCTCTCAAGTGCCGACACTTACCCAGAAACCTATGTAACAAACGATGCCCCTGTTAGTGGCAAAGGCCGCCAGAAACGACCTCCAATTTCAACAAAATCCACCAAGAGGTCGGTGAGATCTTTGCAAGGATTAAGCAGGAGGCAATACAAACCACCAATAAACCTTGGGCCAACCAGAATACTCAGGCGATTCAACAAGACGGAATCAAGGAATTGTGACAGCGCCTAAAGCCCGCAGTGCAGAACTAACCCAACGACTTAACGCTCTGGAGTACGAGGAAACCCCGGAGGCATCTCATACTTAGTACCCTTTTATAGTATTTCTCTAGGATTTACTATCTGATACATCTTAGGGTGTGTAAGGCTTAAGAATTTATCGGAAAATTCCGACCATATCATGTACAAAGATTAGGTATCCAACATTTTAATGAAAAAAACTAAATTTTATCTATAACTAGGAGCATGAGGATATGTAATACGACAATCTGCCTAAGAAATTTCAAACCCGTAGACTTATCCTCTTACCCCATTAAATACCACTTATGCATTTCTACTATTTGATACCGGTGCTGATAGGAGCTTTATATCTACTAAGTTAAGTAAGCAGATAAATTCCATTCTTACACCATTAAGTGCCAGTTATGCTATTGAAGTTGATGACAGTAAGACACTTAAGACGAATAATATAAGTCGAGGATGCTCCTTAGAATTAGTTGGCCAACTCATTGAAATAGACTTGATGCCCGTCAAACTGGGATGTTTTGACGTGGTCATAGGCATGGATTGACTTTCGAAGAATCGTGCAAAAATAGTGTGCAACAAGAAGACGGTTCATATACCTTTAGCCAATAAGAAGGTCCATACTGTCCAACGCAAAGCAAGAAATACCAAAGTAAGCATCATCTCTAGCATTAGGACCCTGAAGTGTTGATAGAGAGGGAGCCAAAGGAAAAGCGACTCGAAAATATTCTTATTATTTATGGTTACCCCAAAGTTTTTCCAGAACACTTACCTGAACACCCAACATCGAGACAAGTCAAATTCAAAAATCAGCCTAGTATCAGGTGCGGTACCGGTGGCTCGAGCACCATGTCGATTAGCCCCATCAATAGTGTAACAATCGTCCAACCAACTGTAGGAGTTCTTAGATAAAGGGTTTATCAAACTGAGTTCCTCGCTTTGGATGAGCTCCAGTTTTGTTCATTAAGAAGAAGGATAGAACCATCAGAATGTGCATCAATTACCAAGAGCTAAATAAGCTAAAGGAACCGATACCCACTCAGAAGGATCAATGACTTGTTTGACCAAAGAATTAAGCTTCTATTCGAAGATCGACCTAAGGTCTGGTTATCATCAGGTTAGAGTTCGCAAGAAAGATATTCCAAAGACAGCCTTCAGATTCTGTTTCGGTCATCATAAATTCCTATTAATACCGTTTGTATTAACCAGTGTCGTGACGGTATTCATGGACCTCATAAAGTGGGTGTGAAAACCTTATTCGTGATTGTATTCATCTTAATCTACTCACAAAGCAAGGAGGAGCACGAGCAAACATTTAAGGCTGATTCTAGAGTTGTTAAAGAAAGGACAACCACATGTCAAGCTTTCTAAGTTTGACTTTTGGCTAAGATAGGTAAGATTTCTCCGTCACGTGATCAATAGTAAAGGGATCCAAGTCGACCTCGCAAAGATCGAGGCTATCAGTAATTGGTCAACTCTTAGAACCCCCATAGAGATACGACAGTCCTTAAGACTTGCCACTTATTATAGGCAATTATCAAGAATTTCTTAAAGATCACTCGAGCTCTAACAGATTTGACCCGAAAGGACATTAAGTATGATTGGGGCGAGAATCAAGAGACGTCGTATCAGTTATTAAAGCACAAACTGTGCATTGCGCTTATTTTATCCAAGAGAAGCAAGAAATTTGTAGATTACTGTGATGTTTCACACAATGGGTTGATATAGAAAGATAGGGTCATAGCTTATGCTTAATGAAAACTTAAGGTTCACTAGGTGATTTACACAACGCATGATCTGGATCTTGAAGCACTAGTCTTTATCCTTGGAGACATTAGTTGTACGGTATGAAGTGTATTGTATTCACAGACCATAAGAGCCTCTAACACATCTTGAACCAGAAAGAGTCGAATACGAAGTAGTACCGTTGGATGGAACTAATAAGTAATTGCAACCGTGAAAATTTGTTATCACCTGAGGAAAACTAATGAGCCAAGCCGTTAAGAGTACAAGTGGATAAATAGTTTAGGATAAGAGCTAATAAAAATCGATATTTCATGAATAGAATCTGATTACTCTGTTTGGTGGAATAAGAAAGCTGGCTATGGATGAAGGGCATAAATTAAGATATGTCGTTCACCTCGAATCCGATAAAATGTATCATGACCTTAAGAAGCTGTACGGGTGGCCTAACATGAAGGGTGGCATTGCCACATATGTCAACAAATTCCTAACATGCTCCAAAGTTAAGACAAACATAAGAAAGCATTTGAGTATTAGTCGACCGCCTAACAAAATCCACACATTCCTACCAATCAAGAAGAACAACATAATGAATAAGCTAGTCCAAACGTACATCAAGGAAGTCATCTCCGGACACGGAGTGCCTTTTAAATCATTTCGGATACGAATAGCAGATTTACATCTAGACTTTTGGCAATTATTACTACAAGATTTGGATACAAACTTGGACATGAGTACCACTTATCACCCTCAGACCAATGGTCAGAATAATAGAACGATCCAAACCCTAGAACACACATTAAGAGCCTGTGTAATGGATACTCAATTGCCTTAGTGGAATTATTAACTACAATAGCTATCACTCGAGTATTAAAGCTGCTCCGTTTGAGGCCCTCTACGGGCGAAAGTGTCGATCGCCGATTTGTCGGGTAGAAGTAAGAAATAGCCAAATTACTGGCCCTAAGACCATTCACAAAACTACCCAAAAGGATAGTACAGATACAGAACTGACTAAAAGTTGCATGCGATGGTAAGAAACTTATGCAGATGAAAATTAAAAATCCCTTGAGTTCTAATTAGGAGAACAAGTACTGATGAAAGTCTTGCCATGGAAGGGCGTGTTACGATTTGGGAAACAAGGATAATTAAACCCTAGATACATTGGCAATACAAAGTCTTAAAGGGGATTGGACTCGTAGCTTATCGTTTAGAGTTACCACCAGAGCTTAGCAGCATGCGCAATACCTTCCATGTATCGAATAAGAAGAAGTGGTTGTTAGAGGAGACACTTGTTACCCCTTGGGAGAGATCCAACTAACTGATAAACTTCGCTTCATCAAAGAGCCGGTTGAAATCATGGACCGTAAGGTCAAAGGATGGAAGCACAGTTGTATACCCATCCTCAAGGTCAGATGGAATTCTAGGCATGAACACGAATTCTCTAGGGCATGCAAAGGCCAGTTAAATCAAAGATACTCTCATATACTCTTAAATAACGATACCCTTGAGGAAACAAGATAAAATTTCGGGACGAAATTCCCTTAACAGGGGGAGACTGTAACATCCGGCACTAAACCAGGTTAGCAACAATAACCTAATATGTATTTAATAGCCAATAACCTAATCAGTGGTCATTAGAAATTAATCAAGTGATTAACAAGGTTTATTAGAAAATTCAACTCAATTAGAATCAAATTCATCGGTGCGATGAATCGGGAAATCAATTAACCGATCAATTTACGATATGAGGGAATAATTCAACTAAGTACATAATTAAATTATGATTAGTGACACTAATCATACACTAATACAATTACTTAACATTAATTACGCAAGACTAAAACAATTCATTAAAACAATGCATCTAAAAGTATTTATGAAATTACAAGAAAAGGGAAATACAAGAATACATTTCTAAATACTTTTATACAAAAAAAAATGTAAAATACATGGAAACTACCTTCACATGGCCAGCCCTCATAGTACACACACCCACTTGATTTTTAATTTTATATTAAGAAGACCATGCACCATCTACATCAAATCTCCTTTCTCCATTCCCTTTCATTTCACCATTCTCTTTCAATTCAACCAAGTGTGCACTCAACCTCCATTTGAAATAACAAGACTTTTCCTATAAATAGAGAGCTTCCCTTTAATTATTTTCACACCAAAATCCCTCTTTTTTCAATCTAAAAACCGGATGTATACACACACACATCAAAAACCTTTTCATTCAAGTGTTCTTCAAGTGTTCTTCAAGAAATTCAAGTGTTTTGGTGCATATCTTGCAAGGATTTCAACTTCTACTCATAATCATACTCTAAACACTTCAAAGTAAGTAAATACTAACTTATTTCATCTTACATTTATATTTATATAAGTCTTGCATAATATATATAATCACCAACAACAACAAGTTTCATAAAAACTCAAGTTTATAAATTTGTAGTTTTTGTTTTTAAGTTGTTTCTTTAAATGTGTTTATGAATATATGAACACATTATAAAAATGTTAATATTATGAAAACATG